>APFE030043814.1:145189-201769 GCA_000404065.3 Pinus taeda | reverse complement strand
CCACTCTCCTTTCATCAATGCACACAACCTCTGATGGTCAATCATGACATCCAAACATTCTTGAATAAGAGGATTGAAAGGTTTCTCTTTCGGAGGTTGAAGGCCCAACAAAGATGGTTGTCGAGTAGGAGGAGCATCTCGTGCTTGTATGAGAGTAGCATGCAACTGATGAATAAATCCATCCTCATCAAGGGTAAATGTTGTCTGCCACTCATTAGCAACATTATAAGATAAAGCAGCAGAAGAGACTCCAAAATCTGGTACATTACTACCTACTTGTGTTATGGTGATAAAAATCCCAAGCTTTGTTGCCACTTGCATGACTTGGATATGATTGGCTTCATTTCTTTGAACAAGAGGATTAAGCAAAACTTCCGAGAAACATTGCCTTAGCCGATTGCTCCATTGCTCAATATGAGGATAAACACCCAAGTTTTGAAAGGCTTCCATGGATTGTTCCAATGACATCAGAGGGGGAAGGTCACTGTCTCCCTTTTTAGGTGGTGTACTAAACTTTTGTGAGCTTGTATCCATCCTAACTGTCAGTGGGGAGGTGTTTCTTGGAGTGCCAAAGAATAACCTGAATTTGGAACATGACTTGGAGTGTTGCCACCTACTCCATGAAGGGTTGGTGATGGTGTTGTAAGACCTTGGTTTGAAGGTGTTGCTGCCTTTGACGCAGACCCTAACATTTTTTCTTCCACATCTACCAGAACTCTTCAAGATTTTCTTCCATCGGTATTTCCTCCTTTGTAAGATTACGCCTTGGTTTAGACCATGGTGTTGAAAATTTCCTATCCCAAGGAGATGTGTTTTGGCATGGTACTTGCGATCTTGGAAGAGATGGAGTACCTTGAGATCTTGGCAATTTATTTGTAATTGGAGTAGTGAATGGGAAAATGTTTCTAACACCCACATCTCACCTCTCCAATCCAAACCATTAAGATTGACCAGGCCCCAGTGTAGGAGAACTTTTAGAACCCAATTGATGTACACATGCTAATAGAGATGAGGGGGATGGAGTTGATGATTTCTTTCATATTTGTGGTTGTTGTCTACTACCAATATTTAAAGGGGAGTATGTATTTCCCTGATCAATATTCCTCTTCTGTAACCCCAGAAATTCGTGTGGATGTTCTATGAAACTAAATGTTGGTGTGGGTTTGTTTGGTGTTGATCTTGTTGATGAATCTCTGGGAGGGGTTTGAAAAACATCATAGCCATTTGAATCTTCCATTCGCTGCAAAAACAATGCTTTTAAAAGAGGCAAAATACCTGCCATGAACACCAACCCTACTATTATCTGTAGCACCTTGATAACCCCATAAGAAATGTATTGTACATTCCTACAACTGCTATGAGTTCAAAAACCGTTTGTTCCCATACAAAAAGGCCCAACATAGCCACTGCAGAAGCAAGACTTACTGTGATAATGATATCAAAGGCAAACATGAAGGGTTTGAGACTTTTGGGTGATAATGCAGAGGAAATGATCGGGTTCACACAGACTGAAAACTTCGATTGATTTTTTGGCGGGCTTTTGGGATTCACCATGGCTCTATTAGTCTGAAACTCTGAATTGAACCATATGGTGTTTGTGTTAATATCGATTCTAAATGGGTCAGGAAGAGGATGAGGAAACGGTGAAGATGAGCATTCTTGGATTACCATGCCATGCCCCTTCCTTACTGATGCTCTGACAATATCTTGACTACCATAGCTATTTCCACTTGGATATCCTGAAAAGAAAGTTCTGCAGATACTAGTCTTGAAAGTACCTATGGTTGAAGATTACCTAGTCTTGACTCGTTACCCTATTTCATGGTTGAAGATTATTCACTTTTCCCGAATCATTGCACACACCTTTCTTCTCACCATTGTTGGTTTAAATTGGACAACATCTTATTGTTTCGGATGCCTATGGTCGGATGGGTAACTGGGGCATTGGTATCGCTTGTTCTACTGGTGTGGGAGCTGAAGCATGGAGTCCCTTCTTAGCCTGTAGTTTAAGTTGTTACCTATGTCATGCCTGTTACATAGGTGTTGATTATTGCTTCTCTATGGATGAACAACATAGGACGAGATGGGCAGCAATTGGGATTTTTCTTTTCTTAATTAATACTTTTTGGATGGACACAAGGAATAACTTCCATCTTACTTACTATTGCTGTAAAAGTGATCGCGCATAGATAAAACCGTTGTTGTCTTCGTATATCAGAGAACAAGGTCCCGAAACAAGTTGAGTAGAGAGTGTAACATGTTGGGAACATACTTCAAGCGTCTTCTCGAAGCAGTAAGAACAAACAAGTATTTTCTCTTGCTTCTTGTTGAATAACATCTTCATTGTCACAATTTCCATCATCCAATATAGAATCAAGGCGTAGTTCAAGATAATCATGAATCACATCAAGGTATGAGTGTGTGAATAGAAAGTTGCAGTGGCGTTGATCAATTTCCTGGAATTGATAGAAAGAGAACGTAGACAGAGAGGATTGAAAGCATTGATAATTTTCCTAAAACAAGTTTTGAATATGTGTGAGGTTAACTTGTGAGGTTAAATTGAGATTGTGATGAGAAGAGGATCGATCGTTGCTGCAAATGAATAACGCCCATCATCCCAAAAATTTCTTTAATCTGGGGTTAAGTATTACTATTGCCCTAATGTAATGTGTAAGTCTAAAGTAAATACTATTTTAATTACTCGTGGCCTCGCAAAATGCTCTAGAGTACTAAGGCAATAATGAATCGTGATAAGTTGAAAAAATCAATGCTTCCTCTCACACAACAAAGTTGTCTGTCAAATTGTTAAATGAAATTTATCTATATAACCAGGTTATTTATTTCTCCATCCACACAATCAATCAGAGCATGTGTTGAAGTTCATGGATTCGTAAAGGACTGAACGTAGCGTGTTCAAATGGGGTGCTGCTTACTGCTCATACTACTCCTTATGTTGGTCGGATAATTTCAAAATATCAGGATGGATAGAATGGAGGGAAGAATAATGAATAATTTCACCGAACTGGATGGATAGAACCCCAACCTAGGCCGGGTAAAGAGTCCAACTTGGGTAAGGAGGAAACATGGTCAACTAGGGGAGGATCAATAAAAATGGGTTGAGCACAATCTTACTTAGCTCACAACAAGCCTGGTTGCAACGCTGATTGGTCATAAAAAAGTGAGGGGCCCCGGACTGGTAGGTCCTGCAATTTCAACCTTTCCACATTTCTGAATCGAAAGTCCTCTTTATTTTCGTATCGATCTCAGAAAGAGAATACTAAAATTCCATCTGTTTCTATGTGCGCGGTGATGATAATGACATAAAAAAGCCAAGCCTCATGGCACTGAACCACATTGATTTGATAAAAAATTCTGTCATATGATAGGGATAGCATCGAAACACAGACATTTGATCGGTCACCTGTAGGAGTAGAGAATCCACTGAAAGTATCAAATCTAGCTCTCCGGGTAGTAACCACATCCTCCCATGTAGAATGAGCGTCCCGATGGGTTGCCCACCACTAGGCTAGGGAGGCTTTCAAGGCAATATGTAGCACAACAATTCTCTGATCTTCCGCCACCTCTTTTTCCATGTTAGCAACTAATTTTTCACATCATTAATTCCATCATATGTCAAGGGGTTGTGGATTTTGGTTCCCATCCATCTGATTGATCGGACTAAGGCACAATGTCAGGTAGAGATGGAATACGATATTAAGACCCAACTAATACTAGACTGATACCCAACTGGGTCACGTACTCGAATTCAACACTCACCGAGACTTGAGCATTATCAACAATGCATAATACTCAAAACCCATACAAAAACTTCAGAAAAAAATCGCTGAGACTTAGTCTGGATTGGATTCAGTAATTGGGAATCCACATTCGCAGATCATCATGGGAAACACCTTTGAAATCTGATAATAATTAATTGGTATACTCTTAAAGCAAATTCATAGTTAAACATGTTACCAATATTTGTTGTCCAGGGAGATCCACTAAACACAGTTTTTTTCATAACTGATCAAACCTCTGTTGCGTTCGACATTTTCTGCATGGGGTGATAAAACATGCCAATATTATCTATGATAGGTGTTTGAAAATATTCTTTGAGGATTTGGGCAGATTTGATGAGACCTGTGATTTTATGATTTTTGTCAAGGGACCAAGAATATGCAGGGAAAATTACATGAGAGTGCAGAGAAAAGAGGATATTAAATGGACATGGCAGAAACTTTACGGAGGTAATCAAAATTGAATTCAGAAGTAGGGAAAAACAGAATACAAAACCCAAAGCATAGAGTACCTGTATTTTGCATGAACTTTGAAACTTTCAAAGAGCATGAACTAAAAAACTTCCAAAGGAGAAGAATCTGAAGAAAAAGCATGTGCTGCTGTCTCGTGAATTTGGAATTTGAAGATTTGTCAAAATCTTGTGTAAATAAGACAAAATGGTGCCCTATGAATTTGTAAAAGTGATGAAAATGAAAAATCTAAAATTTCAAAAAATTATGTGTATTTTCTATTTAGGAAAAATTTGATGTTTGGAATGGATTTGCAAGTAAAAGATCTGTGTGCATGGAATGAAAAGTCTAAAATTTCAAGAAATTATGTGTACTTTCTATTTATTTATTTTTTTCAAATAAGGAATTATTTTAAATAAGCAATTTATTAGTTATTAAAAAAATTAAAAGTAGAGGTTTTGAGAATTTATTAGCTTAAAAAATTTTAGATGTAAATATTTTGGGTTTATATTTAATCCAGTTTTGTTGTTCCTTATGTTCTCATTTTCTTATATGTGAAGATATATTGAACATATTGTGTCATTTTATGATCTAATCACCGATTGATCTGGTCTTGTTTCTTAAGGTGTGCACTTGAAGAAAGACATTAGCAAGTTTATGAGCCTAAAAACTAGAGTACTAGAAGATTATCTTCCAAAGCAACACCAACACCCATACCATGCTTCTTATCAAACACGTGGCAACCTTTTGCCCACATGTCACCATGATAAAATGGTCTATCAACTTCCACGGTAGCCTACCTAGTCAATTGGCTATTATATCCACTATCGACCTCCTAGGAAATATCACATTAGTTTAAAAATTGCTTACTTGCTCTTCACATAACCGGACAATGGGTCATCAATTAATAGAGTTACCTTTCCATCATGTACCTCATCCATCTACTGGATCACTGAGCCTCTATCCCCCCAGGACACTTAATGCTCTATACATACTAATTGTCTCGATACTCGACACCTAACATACATATGAGCTTGTAGCTTGATGCCCTAATGTCTTAATACTCGATATCTTGAAAGGCCAATGGTTGGGCTATCAAGTCACTAGGCCCTCGAGAAGAGGCTAAAGAGTGTCACTGATACTAATTAGTTGATATATTAACATTCAAAAGCCTAACATCCACATTGTCACTATCTGGTTTCCACCTACCCATCACCTTGGTGCCAAGTCAACCCTCCATTACCATGTCAGCATGCCACATCACTTTCCACATTGATATGCCATGTTAGCTAGACCCACATTGGTGCCACATCATAATGAGACATTAGCATGTCAAATCAACCGCCACAAAATTGACATGTGGTATCCCCAACTCCACATCAACTCACCACATAACTACTCTATGAATATTGAGCTTTCTTGTTGGTGACTAGTGTCCTACTTACTAATGTTTAGTACCCAATATTGTGACATTTTGATAGGTCGATGTGCCAACAACTAATACATTGCATTAGTTTTGGTTGACCTTCAGGTGTTGTTAATATCGTTAGCCTGACATCTGACCTTTCAATGGGCTCTAGTCCCCAATCATCAAGTGACAGTCCTTGAACCCTCTATCTCCATGAACTAATGGATAATGTAGGATCTGCTAATATTAGGGACATGTTTGACATGGAATCTAGGTTAGTTGGGGCTTCTTGGGAAATTAGGTGAAATGGAGCTGTATTTTCCATCATTATAAACCATAGGTATATAGATGTTGTATGGGTCCCAATGTGAGGTTTTTCCCAAGAATGATGGTTTTTGTCAGGGCCTTGGACATCATCTAAGGAGAAACACATTACCATCCTAGGGCATGAGTGGTTTTTAAGGCTTAGTAATAATATATACTATGCACATGGTACAAAACCACCACCCAATGCCTCCAAGGTGAATAGTTGGCCTAATGGTGCTCATGGAGACCACCTAAGGGATGGTTCTTAGGGCCTTGAACATTGTTCAAGGATGAAAACTAGTCCATGAGGGCCCAAAAGAGGTGTAACATAATGTTCATGGCTCATTTTTAAGTTCCCAAGCCACTTCAATACAACCCCTACAAAGAAAATATTTCCCCCACGTATGTTGTATGGACAGTGTTTAATATTTTCTTTTAGTGCCTAATTCCTATTAATTGCTACTATAGATTTTGGAATATCTAGCATGAAAAGTGTTTGAAATTTTTCATGTTATATATTGATGCCTATTGCTACACTTTTTATCTTTCAACTTCTATTCTTCTAGCAATACATAGTTGTCTCATATAAAACCTCAAGCCATAGGATTGGTAGCACCCTTCAAATAATCTTTACTCTTGTTTATTAAATATTTTGTATTTCCACTTTTCAACTTCAGCCACAAAGAAATAATAAATGTAGTTAACAATGAGTAAAATCCATCAAAAATGCTACCCCAAGTCATGGTTATTTTAGTTTTTGGAGATGATGAAACTATTTATGAAATTAAAAATATCAATATGTGACATAGTATTCAAGATCATTTATGGGAATTCATACCTATAACTATTCATCTTATACATAAGTTTGGTTCAATTACAAGAAATATTGAATAAGCAAGCCATGTTAATTTTACCAATGATATAAAAAGTGAGATGAGATCCTAGTTTCTTCTTTAGAAATTCTCAATTTGGATAGTCTAAAAAAAGGTGTTTTATTTGACCTTTGGTATTGTTTAAATTTATATTGTAACTTATCTCATATACGTATTTAGTTCTCCTAAAATTGCAAAGAGGATCTTTGGACTACATGCACATATAATTGAAATGGATGAAGGTGTAAATTGGGAGGTTGGTGAAGAAATTTCACTTGCAACTCTTATAGTGGAGGTTAACCATGCAAGATTTAGTGGTTAATATATTGAGAAGTATTTTTAGTCATTGGAATTTAGTCTTCAAGTCAGGGGGCCATATAATAGTTCTACCATTTTCTATTGCACATGTTTGGAGATATTGAATTCTACATGAATTGAAAAATTTAGAGATTTGTGTCTAAGGGACCTTCAAATAAAATAAAATGATATAGTTTCTTTGCAATTGGAGCATTTATTCATCTATCATTAGGCTAGGTTGGCATAAGCTTTGTAGGGAGGATATCACAGAGGCCAATGTCATAAAAAAGGTCTATAAATAACTTCGAAAGAGGGTATTGTTGAGCATATGGATCCATGTTGACAAGGTTAATCTTCTCTGCAGACAGAGACGATCCCTCTAGCCCAATGAGTGGGTCTAGCAACTAAAGTGACAATCAACTAAACATCTTCTTAGATTATAATTGGAAAGTAGAACAAGAAAGATGACCTACCTCGCTTTGATGCTATTATGATTTCCTTTGTTGAGATCCTCGAACCGCTTGTGTCACATACTTGTTCTTGCTTCTTTCAGTGCTTATGTACCTGCACAAGTCATCAAGAGACAACAAGGCATGCCAAAAACCAATAGAAAATCCAGTAATAACCTACTTAACTGATCAAGGAATGTCAAGTTAATACATACATGAACATATAGATTTTGGGAAGATGAACCAGTAGTTGCATATCATTTAAAGAATAAAGGGAAGCTTACAACCATAGCCTTAATGTTGAAAGGCTCTCATTTAGTGGTAATCCAAGTCCAAGCCAAGAAACTCTTCAAACACTCCTTCACCAAGTCAAATGAATAGCCTTAGGCACAATCTCATCATAAGGGTGAAAATACACATAGACCAACAACCTCTAACCTAACCAACCATTTGGGAATGGGAGAGGATGAATTTATAAATTGGGAGAGGGAGTTAGGAATTCTCCAAAGGCAAGATTAGGCCCACATCTCAAGGAGATAGCTCATAGGGATAATACAAAGAGGTCAAGTTGGGAGGATTCGACTTCATCTATACCGAACAACCTCCAGCTCGCCGCTATGGAAACTTCTAGATCACGAAGCTTCTCATCCTCTTTGGGTAAATTGCCTTTTTGGGATCATCGTGGGTATATGAGCAAACAGAGTGATGTCATTGCGGGTCTGGCATATTGCAACATATGACCATCGCAGTTTTAAGCTTCATAAGAGCGATGGTGCTCAAATTAGGGTTTAAGAGCTATTTCCTTCAAGGGAAGGTCAAGGCATTTTCCAATCAATGTCTTAGGAAGGATCTGAGCTACATATATGAATGAATACACTGCATAATGGTCATGTTTCGTGCACTTCAAGGTATGTCACAAGGAAGTGGAGGAGGTGTGACAAAATACTGTAACAGATGTCCCCTAAAGCATGAACGGGGAGTGATGGTTGAGATGCTTTACAAGCTCTTGCAAGGACGAGGACACGCACTGTTAGGAGACCTGCAAATCAAGGATGCATATACATATACATATCTGAGATCAAGACATGAATCCACGACATGGACACAGCCATCCAGACGATGAAGACTATATGAAAAGATCCATGGCACGGGCACAACCATCCAAAACAAAAGGATCATCTGTAATCTAAGATCCAAGGCATGGATGTAGCCATCTGATATAGAATGATCATCATAAATGTAAAGTCCCACGGTATGGTTACAGCCATCCGTATAGCAAAAACATGTGTACAATCATGAATAACATATAACTCCACGCAACCTGAGTCATATCAGGCAAGACTTAGGGTCTTTCGCTCCATCGCGACCTGATCAATGTATGAATCCTAACATGCGAATAAATGTGTCGCAGTCGAACATGCTAGAAAAACATCTGATTACCGACCATTGATGTGGACCATTAACAAGCATGAGAGAAACCACCAATAATGAAAATGGTCCTGAAGGTACGACAGTACAATCTGTGAATGTGAAAACGAAGCTAAAGATGAACACTCGTGGAATCATCCGATCGAAGGCCAATGATGAAAACCTGTCGTCGGATGCAAAGAACTTGCCATCAAGGCATGCAAGCTCTAAGGCACTGAAAGGGAGTTCCTAAGTCATCTTCCTGGATAATGAGCTGAAGTCAACAAGAAGTGACCCATCGAAGGAGAGCCATAATGAATCCCCCATCATCGACACGAAACAAGGAATAAAGTGGAATAAGTTTCAAGACTATAACAATGACTCAAACGGTATATAGGTAAATAACTGCATATTGGACTTCTCTTAAACATATTGGCGACACGACTCCAAAGTGTGGTAACATTAGACTCAATGTAGAACCAAAGGTCATAATGACGAGTTGGAATAGTCAAATGAGAGGCAACATGGATCACCCAGACCTAGAAGAACAAGTGACTAAGTGAGGATATCCCAAACCCGACACGAGAAATAGATGAGTGTCATGTTCAAGAGCAACATGCTACCAATACAAAGGATGTTTTCATCTTCACTTTTCCCCCGCTATTTCTAGCGAGTACCTCTTTATTTTTACACAAGCTTGAAGAGGATACCATATGCTTGTCGTATAAGTTCATCATTTGAATGAATCCATCATAGTAAGTTTTATGAGCCCTAGGAAGGAGAAACTCGGTCTCATCATGGTGACGAGTCTTTTGTCGTAAAATTTTAATGAGTCCGGCATAAGACAAACTCGACATCTTTTTCATATTTAGAGAGTTTGAAAAAGAGACGGAAAAATAAAACTTCATCAGGTCCTTTTTGTAATTTGTCTCTCGAACTCGAAAAGGTAGAAAACAATATTCAAGAGAACCTCTTCGCCATGTTCGATTAAGGTGTTCCTTTTTTGTACAATAGTCTATCTCAGTCCAAAAAAGGGTTAAACTTATACTGAGTAGACGTTAATTCATTTACTTTAACGAGTTCGAAATGACAATTACTTGCCAATCTTTTCATATTTTTGGAATCTAAAAAGATTTGAAAGATGACTCTACCTGGAGGAACGAGTGGTATGAAGGGATAGAACTAGTTCCAATCATGATGGAATTTCTCAAAACATTGAATGGTCAAGAGGCTAGCTGATAATACCACTTATCGCAGATGTTCCTCAGGAATAGGCAAAACAACCAAGTGAAAGCATATGATCGGCCAAAGAGATGGCGACGATGGAATGAAAGAACCAAGGCTCATCTAGCAAAAGAGGCTGATAAAAATGACAATCACAAGATGCAAAGCGAGCACTGTTTCATTTTTATGCAAGCTTGAAACATGGGAAACTATGCTTGAGTAAACTTGAGGATTGTTTCATTTTTTCACAAGCTTGAAATAGAAACAAACTATGCTTAGATTTGGTTTCATTTTTACACAAGCTTGAAACAGAAACAAACGATGCTTGGGTTTGGTTTCATTTTTACACAAGATTTGGAACAAAGATAAACTATGCTTGAGATAAGTTTTGCATGCCCCCAACATAATGACTCAATTCAAGGTACATGCCCCCAAGCTTCATTTCATTCGCCCCCAAGCTTCATTTCATTCACCTAAGTGGATGGAAACGAGGTTCACTTACGAGATCAAGTGAAAGACTCGATTGGGATTCTACGAGATCTATTCAAAGACTCGAATTGGAAAGGGGTTTGTTTCATTTTTTAACGAGCTTGACAGATGAAAAGAACCATATGCATGACACCTTGTTTCATTTTTTAACGATTTTGAAACAAGTAAAAGAACTTTGCTCATATCATTTGTTTCAATTTTTAAGGAGCTTGACACAAGACAAGGAACTCTGCTCCAAGGTCCTTGTTTCATTTTTTAACGAGCTTGACACAAGATAAGGAACTCTGCTCCAAGGTCCTTGTTTCATTTTTTAACGAGCTTGACAGAAGACAAAGAACTCTGCTCCACATCCCTTGATCATAGACCAAAAGATGTCATGGCTTCCAAGGGGTTCTCATCAGATGGGAGAACAACACTCTAGAAGGGATACATGTCCAGGGATCTGAATGAAAACTCGGGCTCCAATGCCCCTAGTACATGGTGTACTACATCACCTACTATATCATCAGTAGATGTGGGTATGGAATAGGTGGTCACGTAATTAACATGTTGTGGGGGTGATACCGCTTGCACATAGGAACCATTTAGGGATGATGGTTGATTGGGAGCTGATTCAGGACCAATGAATGCAAGTTGATTAATTATCACAATGCTTCCTTAATGTGGGAAATACATCACTTGAAAGAGAGAGAAAAGAGAGCTCCCATGGCATAAACATAATCATGACCAAGGAGTAGATTAAAATCTAAAGGGCCTTGGACAACCATCACGTCTATATAGATAGTCTTCCCTCCCAAAGTAATAGGCAACTTAGGACAGATCCTTAACAGTTGACTGGTTCCTCCGTTAAAAGCTAACAAATTTTGGGTGACGAGGACAAGTTGAGGAGAACCCAAAGCTTGCAAAGCAGTTGGGGACAGGATGTTAACAAATAGGTGTTCGTCTATGACTGTGCTAGGTATGGCCATATGGTAAGCCTATACTGTAATTTGGAAAGGCACATAAGACGGAAGGCGAAATCCTGCTGGTCGACTCCAATCAAAAGAAGTGACTAAACTACTCAGAGGGGGTGTCGTAGGAATGTGAGAGCAACCCTCTTGCTCGATGGGAACAGGAGAAATGCTCTCATGCACCTTAGGAACATGAGGATTTACCTCCATTTCATTCAAAACTAAAGAAACCAGAAGAACCTGAGCAGTATGAGAGTCACTCTCTATTGGAAAGGTACAGTTAACTAAAGGTGGAGTCAGGTCTATCGTTTTCTCAACCAGTGGTTGGCCAAGAACGGACTCACCAGATTCACTTTTAGAGAGAGTGGGGTTGACCAAAGATGACTTTCGATTAAACACTAGATCAACTAACAGAGGATCAAGGGAAAGATTCTGATACCCAATCGGAAGACGAGGTTTAGAAGCTGTAAGATTGTCCAACTCTTTGGAAGCTTCATCCATTAAAGGACAAAGGTGAATGGGATGATTACCTTCACACAACTTACAGGGAAATTTGATTTTTCCCTTGTTCCCATGAGTTTTACTAGTTGAAGGTTTATCACCAGCATGAACGCCAGAGGCTGAGGACAAAGGTCGATGTGAACCTATAGACCACACTTCTAAAACCTTGGGAATACCAGGACAATTCCGAAGAAGGTAGTCATTCTTACATAACTTTCAAGGGAATTTTACTTTCTGGGGCTGGTTGGAATATTTTTCTTCATTAGTTGCATTCATAGCAATGGCTACTTGGTTGGCCCCTTTCTTATTTTGCTTCTTCTTCTTCGACCTCTTCTTCTTCTTCTTAGCTTCCTGGTTACTAGAATCTAGACTTTCACCAAGCAAAGAGGAAGAATGGGGTGAAGAAATAGGCGAAGAAGGCAAGGGGTCAACTTTAGGATCAACATGATGTTGATGTTGTTCAGGTGGTGGAGAAATTGGTTGAAAAGTAGTTTGGACACTTGGAACCACTGAGGTTGAAAATAACCAAACTAGAAAACCAATGGTCAATCCAGGAAGGGACAACGTCGCCATATAGGGAGCACCAGTATTTCCAAAAGAAGGAAAAGGACTAGGATTCCCATTAGAGGGGTTTCCTTGACTGGTAGACTCAGGAAATGTTGCCATTGGTATCAACCTAAGATCTACTAAGGAGTATTTACACAGGAAGGATGTTGTTCCGTAGTCAATTAATTTTAGAATTTGAAACAAAAACTTGGCCTTTTCATGTTTTAAGAGTCCAGAAAAGGACGAAAAGGTGACTCTAGTCGCTTTCGTTGGTTTAGCAAGCTTGAAAGGATAAGTTGCTAGATGATCTTTTCAAATTTAAGGAGTCAGAAAAGATCGAAATGACTACTCAGGATACTCTAGACAAAAAGGATTACCAAGTAATCGTGAACTGCAATATACACCTCAACAAATAAATTTACCAAGGACTTGACGTACGTGCAGACAATCTCCCCGAATGTTGTGTCCAGTGTATCACGTTTACAAGGTTGCAGACTCGGCTTCCTATGGATAAAGGTTTGCAACCTATGAGGGTCTCCCTTTATATACTCAACAGTACGGGGAGCACAAGTCCGTGCTAGCGTTGTCTAATGCAAGAGCGAATGACAACTGCTAAGTTTTAAAGACGCCAGAACACGTTTATAGACCACTAAGTATGAAGTGTTAACGTTTCAAATTATCCTTAGATTAATTGATAGATTTTAGAGTTGATCTTGAAATTATGTTTCGGTTTTAAGGCTCAACATGATGTCACCTGAACATCTAAGATGCAACTATATGAGAAAAATTAAACTTTCGTTTCTATGAAAGTTAGACTAACTAAGGGAAGAAATTTCAATCAATAATGCATCATGCAAAATGCCTTCCACTAACTTTCACTTTTGTCTCCCAAACGTAATGCCAAAAGCAAAAAATATTCACTTTTCACTATCATAAATGCAACTTTTCGAAAGCAAAATGATTTTGACTTTACAAAGATGCGCTTATATGAATTATGCTTTTCTCTTCGTTTTGAACGATTTGATGCACCTAATACAATTTTTAGCTTTCAATAATTGCAAAACGTGATATATTCTCAATGACGAATCTCAAAAAATAACTTCTCGATGCAACTAATCTAATGCATTTCATAAAAAATAAATTCGTAAATACAATAAAAAAACATATGCAAAACGATGTTTTCAATGATTTCTATAGAAAACAACACTCAATCAATCAGCATAACAAACATCTCAATGACACCAACAAGCAGCAAGTGATGACCAATTGACTAGAAACAATAGAATTCAGTCAGATTTCACTTCGAAGCCAACAAGACAAATTTTGCAAACTAATCAAGGCAATCAATCAAAACATTGACAAATCCAAGCATACAATATGGGAAAAGACCTTAGGGGCCAAGACACACTGGATTCTTAGGAAGAAACCTCAAAATTTATCACATTCAAGGATCATCATTACTTTATATACCCAAACCCGCGATTATCGCTACTTTGCATAGGAAAACTCGCGAGGGCATCACTACTTTGTATAGCAAAAGTAGTGATGATTTCAACACGACCAAAACATGAAGAACTTTTTTCAAGTGTCCCTAAAACACTTTTTACCTTACATGAATCACCTACATTCTTTGCCTAGAAGATGACAATTGAGGTAGTGAACACATTATTTGATGATGGTTGGATGTCATTGTCCAAACATGGGTTGGGGGATGTCACTATTTGTATGAAGTCTTTGTCAAATTACATAAACTAGATATCATCGTCAAATAGCCTATGGTCAATAGACATGGGCATCTTGAGTGTAAAAGCTTCCCTGCTTTTACAAGAGGTTTCTATGGTAGACATCTGGAAGGGAGGATTTTGAAGTATTTTGATAAAGTTAAGTTTTTTTTTTTTTTTTTTTTTTTTTTTTTTTTTTTTTTTTTGTAAGTATAGTTAAAGGCTTGAACCTAAGAGGATTAGTGTCCTCATATTGACCAGGTTGGTGCCTAGATTGGCCTAAGAGGCTTGGTGTCATCATTTAAGGCCCTCGAAGAATTAAAGAACTTATATTACAAGTTGGAGACTATATTTATAAACGCGGATTAGAGTCCTCACTATATTTAATAAAGTTAATTTGTTTGTTCTACTTCTTATGTTCTGGCTTAACTTTTTAACTAGAATAATATAACAATTGTAAGAAATATCGATTCACCCCTCTTCTTGCCCCCCCCCACCCCCCCACAGTGTTTCCAACAAGGGCTCAGGTATCTTTGGACCTACTAGAGCCCATGCTTCTGTTGTTTATGTGATAAATAAGTATTTCCCCCCTGTGTGTCTGCTGAGACACTCCCTCTCGCACTGTAATTCTATAATGGTTAGTAATGGCAGCATAACTACATGTATAGATTACTTGCAATATGTTTCGACATATATTTTTCTAATTTGATATTCAGATTTGTCATTGGGTAGTGGAGAGATTTTGCAGTGATGTTTCAAACTGTTTATTGTTCAGAATTTCAAAGCCTCATCATATAGCCTATATCAACAAGCTGATATGCTCTTCAAGGTCACCTTCAAACAATTAGAGGTTGATAATAAGGGAGTGTTCTCCAAATGGATCTATTGGCCTCAGAGTGTAGTTTACCAATTGTGCTTTCCACATACTCTTGAGGTGGGACATTCTTTCAACCAATCTAACAAAATCTTCAAAATAGAAACACGTGCCGATAGTAGCTCTCATTTAATAAATCTATCTCTCTTTGTAATGAGGTCATGGTAAGCTCATTAGATTCTACTTATAATGTTTGTTCCAACTTCCACCTCAAGCCTTGACAATGCTCTTTCTAAATTCAACTTTGTTGGTAATCCTCTCAACATTGCCTCAATTCTCGTGGATGTTTAAGATTTTAAAACAAATCTAGAGTGGTGCATTTCTATTCTCAAACAACTTGATTCATCTTCCAACTTATGTTGAATCCAATGATAAATATCAACAAAAATGATTCCTTCCAAGAGTCTACCATAAAATCACTTAAAGCGAGGCTGGTGATTTCATTCCCTCGAACAATCTAACAATTTTGGAAATACATCTTAATCTTTTAATTTATATATTTTACTAAAAATATATTTTATATTATCAACATAATTAACTTTAAATATATATTAAATCAATATATATTTTAATTAACAAATTAAATTAAATAATTATAAATATTAAATCAATATATCCTAATTAACTCATAAAATGTAATTATTACATAAATTCAAATTATGGAAGAGTCATTTTCCAAAAATTAATGGGGCATCTTAATCTTTTAGTTTATATATTTTACTAAAAGTATATTTATATTATCAACATAATTAACTTTAAATATATATTGAATCAATATATTTTAATTAACACATTAAATTAAATAATTAATAAATATTAAATCAATAAATCCTAATAAACACATTAAAATTATGTAATTATTACATCAATCGAATTACAGAAGAGTCATTTTTCCAACATTGATCGGGCACTTTTGAAACAATTTTGTGGCAAATTTTCAAATTTCAAGTGTTTCTCAAACAATTTGGTATTGAAACATTTTGGGAAACTTTTGAGTAGATATATAAATCATTTTGTGAGGAGCATTAGTGAGTGTACTCATTTATAGAAAGAAAGAAGAAGAAAGAAAGAAATAAATAAATAAATTATTTTAACTTCCACGATGCTAAAGATACCCTATGGGACAAATTGCTTTTTCATCTGCTTGATGTGTTCAACCCTTTTTCTGTGAAGCTTCAAAATAAATGCTCCCAACTTCTCAACAAACCCCTTGTTAAATAAATTATCCCAAGAGCTAGTTGCCAGCGTATCTGCATAACTTTCCCTATTGTCTTTGAAGGCCTCATATTTATATATATATATATATATATATATATATATATTATTTATTTATTTTTTTCGGAAGAACAAAAAATGCATACTCTTTCCTCCCACACTTCCTTTGGCTTTTTCTAGCGCCCTATTTCACAACGGAGTTAATGAGAATTAGTCCTTAACTGAGCAATAAAAGTTTTGGTTCTCCAAGAGATAATGGCCTGTATGCTTTTTGTTGATGACTATGAGTGAGATTAAACATTTCAATGTAGTTCTTTTTCTTTCTTCCTAGCTCTTTATCCTAAGTACGCTTGTAGAACTTTTCCATAACAAAATCATTTATCTTTTTGTTGTTTATGGGACACGCGTTCAAGCAAATACCCCATTTACTAAACCATTTGTTATTTTGCTGCATCCAAGTTTTTTTGCTCTTGCACAATCTATCATTAAAGACAACTTTAGGCCATCTACCCTCTTCCATTTGCTCGTTTTTTTTTTAAATACCTTATGACTCTCACCATAGCAATTGCTTCAATAGGAACAATCCCTGTTTCACTTAATAAGATATCATAAGGAACCACACTTTTAATCTTAAATTTGTTTGTAATCAAACGCGAAATTTCTCAATTTGTCTCCATTGCATGTCGGATGTATTGTTGGCCCATAGTTCACAACCATAGAGAATCACCAAAATCACTAGAAGCCCAAAAAGAGTTTGAGTGGTTTTCAAGTCCCATAACTCTGCCTCTCTACACCTATTTTGAAAAGCATAAAATGTTTTTCAACCCCCCAAAGTTCTTTTCTTTCTACAACCATTCCAACTTAGATTTTTGTTGAAGTCAATTTTGAGGTATTTGTAATCCGCAACTTCTTCCAAAATGTTGCCTTCAAAGTAGAACTTATGTTGGTTATGTTTTCTTTTCTTACAGAAAACCACTACTTTTATTTTGTTGATATTGACTTGCATCCCCACACTTCTACAAAAATGCTTAAGGGATAGTAAGTGCTCTTGCAAACCAAGAGTCGATTTAGTAATCAGAATAAGGTCATCTGCATGCAAAAGAAGTCTTATAACAAACTTGCCCAAATAGATGCCATCACCCCCTTGCGAATTTAACAATTCCTCGAGCTTGTTGATATATAAACCAAAAAGGGCAAGAGATAATGGGCATCCTTGCTTGACTCTGATATCGCTTCTAAAACTTTCAGAAATGCCTGCTGAATTTCTAATTTTGACTTTCACCTCTTCATACAGTCTATGCACAACTGCTCTCAAATGTTTAGGAACCCCAAGTTCCTCCATCTGTGCCAAAGCTTATGCCTGGGAACCGAGTCAAACGCTTTTCTGAAATCAACAAAGCAACAAAAGACTTCTTCATTTTTCTCCCAAACTTTTTCAATGATGTGCCTTAAAGTTATACAATGATCAAATGTGGAATGTTAGGTCTAAAACTTGCTTGCCCTTTAGTACGCTTATCTCTTTCTTCTGCCCACTTGCTAATTTTGTTTTCTAGCATGCTTTCCAATAGCTTTGCAAACAAAGGGTTTATCATGATGATCCTATAATTGGAGGGATTATTGACGTCACCGCTCTTGAAATGATGTATTGCCAGACTAGTTGTTCAATCTGTGGGGAGCCACTGTTGTATGATGTTGTTGAATATTTTTGTAATTTGAGGTGCAAGAATCTTTGAGCCCCACTTTAGATATTCTGCTTGGAGTTCAGCTAAGTCTTTTGCTTTTCCAACACCCAACTTTTGGATACCCATCTCTCTCTCTTGTACCGTGAAGAGTTCAATATCAGTGTTGACCAAAGGGGGAGGGTTAACCTTGAGAACTTGCTCATAGAATTGCCTTGCATAGTCAAACCATTTAGAAGCTGTGATATTATTTCCAATCTGTATCTTTTTTTGTTGGAGTTCCTTCCAAAATAATTTGGGATTATTTTCTCCAAGGAATATTAGTTCTTCCCTCCTTGAAACCATGAAATCGACCTTTTTCTTGCTTAATAACTGCTTGTAAGCTTTGAGCTTTATGTTATCCTTGTTTAACTCTTTCCACATTCTCCTTGCCTTTTTGCATTCCTCGTCAAACCAAGCATTAACCGGAAAGTAATTTGTTTCAGACTTCTTAATTTTTGCTCTTTTGCACTTTGCAAGTGCGCATTGAATTAAATGTGTTTATTCATGACTATGAAGGTTGCAACTTGTAATTTTCTCCTTCTCGAAGAGCCTCTCTAGCGTCATTTTGAAGGTTACAATTTTATGGGGTCAAAAGAAATTTGCCTCGTGGGAGATTTTGTTGGACATGCTGAATTTTTGATTCTAATTGTTTCTTTCCAATTTAAGAGAAACATAAATAAATTGGCTTGTGATCTGATCTTAAGTCCCACAGTTGATCTCCAATCAAAACTTCCTCCATTTTCTCACACGAACCATGCAAGCAAATTACATAATCTACCACACTTGCTCCATTGTAAGTATTGCAAGTGAAATTATTAGACTTTGCCCATCTAGTCAAGCCATTACAAATGACTAAATCAAAGGCCCCACAGAGAGTAAGCAATTGTTCACCAAAGAGATTGCAACCCTTGTCCTTTGAAATTCTTTCCCACTGATGATTACTTTCTTCTGTAAGTCAAATAGGGTCGCAATCATCTTTACAACAAAGAATGTTAGCTTGCTCACTTGCAGTCCTAGCATTGAAATAACCCACTATAAGGACTTCACCTAGCTGCAAATATGTTGCAATATCTGTTTTTAAAGCTGCAAATGGATCTTTGTGGTCAAGCCCTCTACCTTTGTAGATTTTTGAAATCTGCAACGCAAAATAACATGCTGCAATTCTGATGTGGTTTCCATTTTCTAATATTTTAAACCAAATGAATTGCTTATTTGAGTCTTCTTTTTCCAAGTGAATGAGACGACCTTCTTTCTCCCTTACTAAAACCATTATACCCCCGTGCCCTTTACCATTCCCTGCTGCCTTGTTCTACACTGCCATCTTCCAGTATCCTTCAAACAGAGGTGTCTTGCACCCTTCATGCTCATGTGTTTATATGAGACAAATTATGTCTTTATCTTCCGCAATAGGCCCTAACCCAGGTCCTCGTTTCCATGGGTAACCTCTGCAGTTCCAACAAACTAATCTTAAGGAAACCTGGGTGTGACATGATTGCTATTTATTTTGACATGAAAAACTCACATTTGAGTCTTTGTCCTTGCTTTCCCATATCGACCTTGCTTTCTGATTTCCCGTTGAAGAGTTTGTTGCCTCTTCTTTATTACCATCTTGCTGCTTTATTTTGGAAGGAGGTCCAAATCGCTCTATCACAACTTTGCTTTTATAAATCCATGTTCTCTTGCCTTCATCTTTTGCTGCCCTAACCTTTAAAATTTACTCATTTCTTTCCTCTTGTGGTTTTACAATTAAATCTTCTTCTAAGAAAAAACAAGAACCCCTCAAGAGATGTTTCTTGCCTAGAATGATATATTTATCACGCAAGGTAGGCATGATGATTTTTATGGGCCTGGCTCTCTCCCCGTTAAACTTACCCACCCTCCATGCTTGGCATATTTGTCCTTACCAACTTGTCTTTCAAGAAGCCTGTTGCAAGGGCAATAGTACATCATTTTTCCATAGTTTTTCACCCCTTTAATAATTTTGTTTGCTGCCCTATTTTGTCTTTCCTTGCCGTCACTATCTTGCATGTTGTCAACTTGAATATTTGTTTCTCCTTCCTTATTAGCAAAATTGCTAATAACTTGAGCCCAAGTTCTGGAAACTTTGGTGGAATCTCCTTTCGTTTCTTCTCTTGCTTTCTCTTCATGGTTGTTTATTTGGGCAACCATTTTCCCTTTATACTGGGATGATTTCACATTTACCACCTCTCCACTTTCCACTACAGATTTCTTTATGTTTTGCACATCAGCCTTCATCCGTTGCCATTCTGTCTTTTCTATCAGGAGAGCTTCGTGTAGCAATGCCATTTGTTCTTTTAAAACTTTATTGCTTTCTGCTAAAGCCTTGTTCTTAGCTGTTATTATATGAATTTTATGATCTCTTTCCTGCCCTTTAGCTTCTAAAACCTCCAAACTTTGTTTTGCATTTAACAATTATTTCACATAAAGATTAGATGACCAGGTGAGAGGTGTGGATGTGGGATTATATAAGGCAGAATCATCAATGACTTTTCCTCTGGACTTCTTGTTGTCACATGCTTGTAGAAGAGACTTGTTTGAGTGCTTCTTGCGACGAGCTCGAGTACTTTTCTTTTAAGCCCATTTCTTCCTTGTCTACTCCCATTTTAGATGGCCTTTTCTTCGTTTTAAAATGCTCCGATATTGTTTGGCATTGACCCAAACCCACTTCCCAGCTTTGGCAGATGAGATAATTTTCACTTGTTTTAAACCATTTGTCTCCACATGTTCTGAAATTTTTTGTTCCTTTGTCACGTTTGAATGCATTTGTCGTCCAACCTGTTTTGAAAAATATGTAAGTCTATAAAATGCCATAATTACTTAGCACTGCTCCTTGCTGTTCAGATTATCGCTGCTTGATACTTCTGCTGCATAAAAGCTCCCTGCGCTCACACTGCCCTGCGCTCACTGTTGACCACATTGCTCACACTACTCGAAATGTTGACCACATTGCTCACATTGCTGGAAATGCTAAAAATACCTGCATTTAACAAATAAAAACTCATTGTCGCTACAAAAAAAACCTGTAAAAAAGAACCACAACAATAAAATTTCCACAAAATTCTCTCGGGAGATTCTTAAAATAATTGTAGCTGTGCTCTCCTTTTCTGAAATTCTCCTTAACTTTTCAATAACTTGCCCACGTGCTTTTTTCATTTTAAATATCTCCGTATTGTTTTTTGTATGAGCAAACTTGCCCACTTTGGTCTTCGGCTTCGCTTTAAGAGACCCTTTCGAATAACCCTGTTTCGAAATTTTAAAATTGCCCTCGCGCGTTGGTTCACGTCAGCTACGACTGCTCTTTAATTTCTTCTTGCGGTTTCTTCTCAAAACAAACCCCTCGTCTCTGCTCAGACCTGCAACTTCTTCGCTTACTGTATTCGGCTTTGGGTATTTGCCTTCGGGTTTGGCTTTTTGCGGTTTCTTTTCAAAACAAACTTCGTTAGCAAATTAACTGATTTGGACGTGACAGAGCGCGAATAAATGATCTGCAGAGGACGGCTTGATTGCAGATAAACCCTCGTCTCTGCTCAGACCTGCCACTTCTTCGCTTACTGTATTCGGCTTTCTGCCTGTGGCCGTGACTCCATAAATCCTGTATGTAAATTAAGTGGAGTCTCGATAAATCCTTTTCATTAATACAGTTGGCACTTACAGTGTGAGGAGGAGTTCAAAAGTTAATCGGCTTTGCCCACGTCATAGATTAGATTATCTATCCTCCACATGCACTTGTGTACTAGACTATTTACATTGATATATTTCTTAACTCCACCATGCTCGGGAGTATCGTGGAGCATTAATAGGTGAGGCGCTTCTGGAAACAACCCTTCCAGACCACCAAGACTGGTTTACGAGCCATGCAGTTCCAGCCATTCCTTCCGTGAGGCCCGATCTCCCATGATTTTTTCCTAAAATAGGTATTTTTTTTTCCCTTAAAAATTAGCTGTTTGAATAAATTATCATCTCGATTCTCCACTAGGAGAATAAGGAAAAAATTTCTCCGGTCTGTCTTTGATTACACTTTTTCGTTGCAGAAAAGATAGGTTGTAGAAGCTGTAGGGCAATTCAATCGACAAATTTTCCTTTAAGTTAGCTTGGATACACGAGCCAGAGTAAGGCGAAATGCAATGTTCTAGACAAGAACAAGGGTCAAACTAACTGCTATCAAACTAATTGGCCCGAAGTTTAACCTTTAAAACTAGGATACCAGACTACCTGAACTTTAACCCTACATTCCGAACAGGAAACCACGTAGAAGGCACACTGGTCTAGATATGCTCTTTAGTGGTCCATACTACCCATACCACCCATACCGCTGCCCATAGCTGGGCCTTCGTTCTCATCCTTCAGAATCTCAAAAGCGACGCACTCTGTTGTGATTAACAGAGAAGACACACTTGCAGCATCAATCAAAGCATTTCTGATCACTTTCAGGGGATCAATAATCCTTGCCTTCACCATGTTAACGTATTCACCTTTGGCGGCATTGTAGCCAAGGTTAAGATTATCTTGCTCCAGTAATTTCCCAACAACCACTGCATCTTCCACACCGGCATTTGCAGCAATCGTATATGCAGGCATCTTCAATGCATTTTGAATAATTTGCACTCCAATCTTTTGGTCGAAGTTATCATTCTGATGTTTTTTAGCTCCTTTGTTGCATAAAGAAGAGCAACGCCACCTCCTGGAACAATACCCTCCTCTACTGTTGCCTTAGTGGCATTCAAGGCATCTGTAACTCTGTCTTTCTTCTCCCCTACTTCTGCCTCACTAGCACCACCAATCTTCAGAAATGCAACTCCTCCTGAAAGCTTTGCCAAGCTCTCTTGATACTTATTCATATCATAGTCTGTCATGTTGGCTTCAATGGGAGCCTGAATCTGCTCATATCTTTCTTCTATGACCTTCTTATCACCACCTCCATCAAGAATATTTATGTCATCCTTCGATACAGTTACCTTCTTTGCTGAACCAAACATATCACCTTCAACCTTTTCAAGCTTCATGCCAAGTTCTTCTGTAATCTTTTGACCACCATTAAGTACAGCAAGATCCTCCCATTAAGTACAGCAAGATCCTCCAAGTTGGCTTTTCTGTTTTGTCCAAAGCCTGGAGCTTTGATTTCACAGACCTTGACTCCAGCACAAATTTTATTTAGAATTAGGGTTGCTAGTGCATAACTCTTTGCATCCTCGGAAACAATCAGAAAAGATCTTTTCTTTTTCAAGGCCAGCTCGATTGCTCGGACAACTGCATTCACATTTGAAATTTTCTTTTCATGTATCAAAATCAGAGGATTCTCTAATTCACATTTTTGGGCCTTCTCATTTGTGATAAAATACAAATGATAAAATACAGGGATATATAACGCCTGTCTAGCTTCATTCCTTCAACAACCTCCAATTCATCGTATAATGTCTTCCCATCTGCAATAGTTATGACTCCCTCCTTGCCAACTTTTTCCATTGCTTTGGAAATTAGTTCACCTATTTCCTTTTCACCATTTGCTGAGATGGTGCCTACCTGTACAATTTCATCGGACGTGCTTATCTTCGTTGCTCTACTTTTCAAATGCGCCACAACTGCATCAATTTCCATGCTAATTCCCCGTATCAAGTCCATTGCATTCATCCCAGCTGCAACTGTCTTACAGCCTTCTGTGAATATTGCATGAGTAAGGATGGTCGCACAGGTAGTGCTATCTCCTGCAACATCATTTGTAGCATTGGAAACTTGCTTCACAAGACTTTCACCGACATTCTTTAACTTGTCATTGAACTCAATAATTTTGTCATGGTAACACCATCCTTTGTTACTTTTGGAGCACCATAACTTCGTTCAATAACAACATTGCGACCCTTTGGTCACATGCCACCTTTACAGCATCTGCCAGTTGTTCCTCACCTTGAAGCATTGCAGCTCTGGATTCAACACCAAATCTGATATATTTTGCACCATAGTTTCTCCTCCAACCAACTCTGTTGAAATTCTATTTGTAGCTACTACTCCTGCTTCCAATTTTGGAAGTTAGTGCAGCTGCTACTCTATACATTTTGAGCAGAGAGACTTCAAGTCGAGCCCGAAAATAGAGCAGGAGAGAACAATATGCACTGAGCACGGCTATAGTATTATTCGTTTTTTTTTGGTTTTATTGTGTTTTTTTTACAAAGTGCTTTTTTCACATATTTGTTAGATTTGAACTTTTATAAGAAAAGTGCCCAGGCAATCCCAAGCTTTGATTCTGGTAGGCCTATCCAATGTTCTGAACCTGCATAATCACTTACTCAAACAACACTAGAATGGGGCTAAACGTGCAAATTTAGAGGCCTTATATTCATGCATGAGTCTGCACTATAGATCTATTGCTTCACAATTGTTCAGACATGAGATTTGAGACCATTTTCAAAGAGGCATCTTCCATAGTGGACTTTCTCTACAAGTTTACTGATCACTGTTTGGATCTTCTATCATAAATGCATGAGTTGTACCCTTTTTACTATGCTCCTTAAGCTGTTTGTTTTCTCCAATAATCTCCTTCTGATGTTTTCTTTCTTTGTTGAATTTCGCATCTGCATGCGCCGTGTAAACCTAATTATTTTTCTTTTAATGGGTTGGGCGTTCCTCTTCTTCAGTGCTTCTACCTTTAGATATGCCAAAACACCCATTAGTAGGCATTTTGCACTCACCAATATGTCTTTCTTTCCTACTGTCATCAACAGATATGAAAAATGTACTTCTCCACTGAGTTTGGCCTCGTGAGGTTCAGAGCAAGCGGTGGTTTATTGTACCTTTGTTCAGATGTGACATATGAGACCATTTTCAAAGAGGCATCTTCCATAGTTGACTTTCTTTATAAGTTTACTGATTATTGTTTCGATCTTTTATCGGAAATGCACGTGTTACACCCTTTTGACTATGTCCTTAAGTTGGACACTTTCCCCAGTGATTCCCTTATGACGCTTTCTTTCTTTGTTGAATTTCTCTCTTGCATGTGCCGTGTAAACTTTTTTTTTTGTTCGTTTCTTTAAATGGGCTGTGTTTTCTTCTTCTTCAGTACCTCTACTTTTAGATATGTAAAAACAACCATTCATAGGCAATCTGTACACACCAATATACCTGTATTTCTTGCTGTCATCAAGCCCATGGAAGAGGTCTGAAAAACTGTTGTTTTCCCTTGTGTTTGGCATCATAAGATTCAGAGCGGGTGTGGGTTTATTTTACCTTTATTTCTGGTTATAAGTTATAACAGTCAAGAAAGTACAACAACTCATCGAAGAGATCGGCTCACAAATCTGCCACATGTGGCCTAAAAAGAGTGTTGTAGCTGATGGTCTTTCCTGTGGGTTTACAGGATATATTATGTTTTCAAACATGTGCATATAACTGTCCTTGATGAAAAGGGAAATTAATATATTTCCAACTTTTGGAAGGTTAGGATCACCATGCTACTCTGCAAATGTGATGAAAATCACATGTGCAGTCCCTCTTCAGTGGTGGATAACACTTGGTTCCAACATGGGGACATGTATTCTTCTTGGAACTGCATGAGAACCTCAGAATCATTTCATGCACATATGAAGCTGGCTTCCATGTTCAGCAAAAATATCATCACTACATCAAGGTCTGCCCTTATAAAACAAAGCACAATGAATTAATGCCTATGAATCTAAGAAATCAAGACTGCTGCTCAAAAGAGCTTATTCAACTCTAAACTACTACTCAGTAGAGCTTATTCATTTCTGATCCTGCTCTAGCCTGTGCCAAAATAAGGCTTCCAGTTGAAATTAGTGAGTTAATGCAACCATTGTAGCACCTCATGAGCACAATGGTCCTTTCCTTTGTGCTTAGTCATCATGCAAAACTAGGAAACATCAAAACCAAAATGTTTGCAGGATGGAATCTTTGTCATTGTTGGGCTACAACAGAACCTGGGTACTTACAAACAAAAAATGTCATCAAGTTTGATGCAATAATAGACATGATCTGACACATGTTATGTATACCGGTCCTCAAGAGGATTGTTGGGAAATCTGTCAAACCACATACTGCCCCCTTCCTGAAATTCCTATTTTCTCTCACATGAGAGCACATACTGTTGTCCAAGTGATTTCTGTTGAAGTTATTTATTGGATAGATGAAAGCTTGTGACAAGGGATATTGATTCTATAGTCTTCCATAACCATTATTAGGCCACTGCAAGTGCTAGTGATCCAACCCATCTGGCAGTTTTGCACCTGAGGCCATAAGTGATTGGCCTATAAATAGTTGGGGAATGCAGTCCACTGCCCTAGCTATAGTGTTTCTTCCAAGAGATCACATCCACACTTCCACAACCTTTTGTATTTTCAAACACAAGCATCAAACAGTTAACATCATCAGGCTTAAGATTTATCAACAGTTCTTATCCAATACTACCAGCTCATATGAGCTTAGAGACTCCGTTTCCAGAAATAGTGTGAAACTTAGCAATGTTGATCTCAGGTTTCTTCAAGTACTAGTAGCATTTGTGATACCAAACTGATCCCTGTTTAATAATTTTTTGGGCCAACATTGATCCATGTGAAATACTTCTAAAATCAAAATTTCATTTCTCAGTCTCATGTCAAACACTAAGTAATTTTAGAGTACAATCACTTTATTTTTGTCTATCAGGCAATTTAAGATGGTTTCTGCATCATAATTAACTATTGGTCGGTCACCCTTCCCTTCTGTAGTAAAAACAAAAACTATGAATCTTTTAAGCTTAAAATGCTTTCCATTCTTTCCATTATTTCCTTGTGGACAAGGAACTCAAAGTCATGGAGGGGGTGTGGGTCCCATTGTGGCTATTCGATATAGAGAGAAATCGGACAAAACAAGTAGTGAGATGCTCTCACCCTATCACGGGAAGACCTTGACCCTGATCTCGCTGCAAATAGGCTCTACGTCCCTTTTGTGCAGAATTGCGTCAACCCTATGCAGTGTCTGCGTCACCTTTGTTGGGGACTGCACTGCTCCTCCTTCGGATCCTCTGCTGCCCAGAAACTTTGGTTTCCAGCCTCCTGATCTCACACCGTGACTCCCGGCTTCTGAAACTCGATTTCCTCAGTAGGAATTTCGATCTCCCTCTAGGCTTTGCGCTGCTACTGCGTCAGCACTGCATGGGCGAGCGACAACCTCTCTCTGGACGTCTTTTTGTCCTTTCTGCCTTGTACTCTCTGGTCCAAGAAAAGACTCCTCACATGATACTATCCCTGCCCCTCACTGCAAAAGATCACTATCAAAAATCTCTCTAGCAACTGCTCTGCTTTAGAAAATCAAACTTTTCATCTCCCCTCTGTGTGTGTTCCCCAAGTGCCCCTCAAGCCTCCTTTTATATTTTTCTGTTGGACAACCAACGACCTAGATTAACTTCTAATCAATGGCTTAGATCATTTTGGCTTGATCCTCGTCTTCTTCTAGAAGTTACACCCACACTTTAGATTAATTTCCTTTAATTATTTGAATTTCCTAAGTTTAGACTTAGGGTCCCATTAAAAATAATGAATTATTTCAATAAAATTGTCTTCGGGTGGAATTTCCGAAAATGATTTCTAGGTATTGGAGAATACATGTGTCTAAGCCTCTCTGCAAATTTTGAGACTTAGAGCACATCCGATGTTACTAGAAATCAACATCCCTTCCTAGCGAGGAATGTGCTCTAGCAATGCACCCTGCTGAAGCATCACACTGTTTTGTAATATCTCCTTTTGCGCTGTTGATGTCTGACATCTTGTCCATCAACTACTGTGCAACCATTGCATCTGTACTACTGCTGCCCCTGCCACTTCCAACACTGCATCTCTACTGCAAATCCCTCTCAATTCTTCATCCGTGCTGCTGCTGGCACTGCCACTACCAACTGCATTTGCACTGCAACCTTCTCCAATTGTTGCTACTACTGCATCAACAGCGGAAAAACATCCCAAATTACTGAACTGGTGTTCAGTACGATGCATCTCGCTGCTGGAGTTCTGACTGCTGCTAGTCTCTATGCCAGCCCTTTGAAGCCTTTGCGCTACTGCTGGGTTATGCTCTGTGCCATCTGCACTGCTGCTAACTCTGCTTAGCGCTGCTTAGTCACTGTTGCTACTAGCCACTGCAACTGTCACTCCGACACTCCTCTGAACCAATTGACACTGGTCCATCCTGCTACTTCTGATTTGGGCTCTTGTAGCAAGGAATTGATCCGAGAGGTGGGCTCCTCAAGGATCCCGCCCATTTGCAGTCCTTTTGAACTGCAACTCTAGATCACCACACTTCCCTCCTGCAGATGCCTGGGCTGTCATGGTGAGTTCATCCTCCTCGATCTTCACGGCTGCAACCTTCGGATCATGCTTCTCATCTTTGTCGTTCTTCTTGAGAGGACAACATGTTGCACAGTGACCGAATTCACCACACCTGAAGCATTTGATCTTAGAAACATCTTTCTCTTTCTTCTGTTGGTCCCGCTGCCCCTTGGATGCGAGGGCTGCATTCTCTTCCTCCTCCTTGGGCTTTGACCCACTGCTGTTGCTTCCATCAAGTTTACAATTGACCAAGTCTCTCCTCAACTCCTCTTGCTTAAGACCTGCCCACATTTCATCCCAGTTAGGCAAAGTCGCCCTGCCCAAGATGCTCTCCATAAAGACTTGCCAATCCTCAGATACTAAATTTAGGTCCAGTGTTACTATCTCGAAACCTTGAGGTGTTGACCCCACAACTACTAGCGCATCTCGAGTCTCCTGAAGCTTAGTGAGGAACGGATCAATGCATTCCCCCTTTTGCATTTGCGTAGATCTCATCTTCTGCTCTAAGTACATCTTGCGCTGCTTGGAAGATCCTTGATATAGTGTCGACAAAGCATCCCACATCTCCTTGGTAGTATTTCTACCAGGGATGCGACAGACTATATGATCCTTCACTCCGTAGAGGATCATTCTCTTGGTTTTTGCCATTTCTCCCTTGTACTTCTTGAGCAGATCTGGATCCGCGGGCTCAGCTACCACGCTATCGACGTAGACTTTGAGAAAATGCTCATCCAAAAGGCATGACATCATTGCCTTCCAGATCACATAGTTGGATGCCCCATTTGACCTATCCTGATCTCTGCCAAGCAAAAAATTCAAATAACCTCCTCTCCCCTCTGCGCAGCGCTGGACTGGCCTACACACTCCCTGCTGGAGCTTATAGATCTGCCCTGTCTGCTGCTGCTTAGCAAGTGAGGATTCAGACTCCTTGGCTGGAAGTCCTCTGAGGCAGAAATTCCCTCAACGTGTCTCTCTCTTCCCTCTAACGTCTTTTTGCCCAACAACTGCCTGCAAAAAACTACGTCCTACTAGGAACCTCTCTTTGCTTGAAGCTTTTGCTGCGTTGCTCCCTCTGTTGCTGACAAATTTTGATCTGGAAACCCTTCTCTCTGTCGACTCACTTAGAGAGAGATTTTCGTGTATGGGGATTTGAATTGTTGCCTCTGCAGGAATTTCGAACTCCCTTCTTCCTTCAGCACTGGGTTCTTCCGGCACTACTCTCTTGCTTCGCTTGCAACTTCGATACCATGTGAAAATTCGGTGACCTGAATTCCTACTGCAACCACTGATTAAGTTTCTCCTACTTGTTAATTTTTGAATCAAGTTACTTACTGTTTCCTACAGTAAATATCGAAACTAATACAATGCAGTCTACACCATTTAAATTATAAGCGGAAACAAGAAACTGAACAGGAAAGAGATATAACACATCTACACAGTTATTTTTGGACAAATGTCCCCAGAAAAACCCAATGCAGGAAAACTGGTGTAATAGCTGAGGGTTTTATTATTGAGCAGTAGTAATTTCTGAGTACAATTCGTTGGATGTTGAACTGGGTATCTGATACAAAGAGAAACTGGACAAAACAAGTAGTGAGATGCTCTCACCCTGTCGCTTGAAGAATCTGACCTTGATCTTGTTGGAAAGAGGGTCTACGTCCCTTCTTCGTTAGCTTTTGCGCAGAATTGTGTTAACCCTACACAGTCTCTGCGTCACCTTTGCTGGGGACTGCACTGCTCCTCCTTTGGATCCTCTGCTGCCCAAAAACTTCAATTTCTAGCCTCCTGGTCTCACACCTCGGCTCTGACTTCTGAAACTCAATTTCCTTAGGAAATTCGATCTCCCTCTAGGCTTTGCGCTACCACTGCGTTAGCGCTGCATGGCCAACCTCTTTGGACGTCGTTCTGTCCTCGTTCTCTTGTACTATTTGGCCTAGGAAAAGACTCCTCACCAGATACTATCCCTGCCTCTCTCTGCAAAAGATCACTATCGAAAATCTCTCTGGCCGCTGCTCTGCTTTAGAATATCGAACTTCCAATCTTCTTTGTGTGTGTTCTCCAAGTGCCCCTCAAGCCTCTTCTTATATCTTTCTGTTGGACAATCAACGACGCAGATTAACTTCTAATCAATGGATTAGATCATTTTGGCTTGATCCTCGTCTTCTTCTAGAAGTTACACCCATAGTTTAGATCAATACCCATTAGTTATTTTAATTTTGTAAGTTTAGACTTAGGGTCCCATTAAAAATAATTAATTATTTTAATAAAAATGTTTCAGGTGGAATTTCTCAAAACGATTTTTGGGTATTGGAGAATACATGTGTCTAAGCCTCCCTGCAAATTTTGAGACTTAGAGCACATCCGATGCTACCAGAAATCAACATGAGCATGTAATCATTCTTCTATATGTGGATGATTTTCTCATGACAGGTGTAGAAGGTCGTATTCAAGAATGCAAGAAGCAACTAGCAACAAGATTCGATATGAAGGATCTAGGGCTGATGCACTATTTGTTGAAATTTGGTACCGGAGGACAGGTGGTTCCCTTAGGTTTTGATCTTTGGCTTAGGGAAAAGTGTCCAAAAGATTTTAATTTTTCTCCTAAAGTGACTTTATAATTTTTATAAAGTTAAAATCTAATTTAAAAGTGACTTTAAGTGATAAAGTTACTAGGTCTAATTTTAAAGTGACTTTTATAAAGTCAATGAAAAATTAGAAAGGAAAAGTGACTTTGGAAATCAATGACTAAGTGGGTCTTTATTAAAGTGGGTGAATTAAAAAATATAAAGTGAGATTTAAATGTGCATTTAATCTCAGCCATTGATCTAAATCTATTTCAGCCATTGGATTTAGAGATCACCCAAAAGTCACTTGGATCACCCAAAAGTCACTTGGAGTTATATTAAGGGAGGAAAATGAGGAAAATATCACATTCGATTCAATTTTTTCATGAGAAGATTGAGAGAAGGAGAGCAAGAGAGCAAGGGAGATTTCTAGACAGTGAGCTGCGGAGTATCAGCAGCGGAGGTTCAGCAGCGAAGTAACAACATCGAAGTTTCAACAGGGCAATTTTTCAGCAAGGCTGAGATAAGTTGTAAAAGTTTGCTTGTTGATTTTTGCTGAATATTTTCTTGTTGTAAAAAAGGCATTTTCCAGAAATAAAGAAGAGCTCTCAAGCTGGTTTTCCCCAAGAGTTGTAGGGGGGTTTTTCCAGGGTCACGTTGACCAAAAATATCAGTGTTTTAATGTGTTTTAATGGCTGTTTATTACTGCTGATTTTTATTTCTGCAATTTCCAGCGTTCTGTAAAATTTCCAGAATTTGCGTTTTCAGCAAATTTATTTTTTTTCAGCTTGTTGAATGTATGGTTATGAGAAAGGGCATTTAACTACATCGGAGAAATAAGGAGAAACTGAAAACCGGGGTGGGAAAACAGAAATTTTAACAAATTCATTGACAGTGGGACTAGGCTTATATTTCATAAAAGACAACTTTGTCGGGGTACTGTTTTGGCTCACTGGCAACAAAGCGATGTCAAAGATAATCATAAAATGGATATATGCTTTATCAAAAACTCCTATCTCTACCTACTTCTATTATTATATGAGGTAGTTTTAAAACAAATTTTCCCAAATTTGGATTCATGAATTTTACTTCACTCTGTTTTAAGTACTTATCTTTACAGGCTCATATTGCTTAATCTATTTATGTGAGACCTATGGAAATATTTTACTGTTAGACAATTCAATGATTTCCATTATTTTTAACTTTTGGGTAAATTAAAGTTCATTATCTTTAACCAGAGATAATTGATTCTTCCTAGTATGTCATTATTATTGTAGGGAAAATCCAATACCCTCCATTACTTCAAATAATGAGGACTCTTTCCATTAATTTTTGGCTAAACATCTTTTATGATTTTTAATTTTTTCATTTGTATTGGATTTTTATTTTGATTGTTTCATTGAATTCGACTTTTCTCTAGTTTTCCATCGATACTTGTTTCTACTTATATGGTCAACCGATTTGTAAATGACACTACTTTGAAGTTTGATAATTTTCTCACGTGGACTAAAAATGTAAATAATTGTATAATATTTCAACTTTTGTAACTAATTAAGTTCAATAGTCATTCATTGTAAATATTAACTTTTAGTTAATCTTTACTATTTTTTTTTTACTAACGATCCTACAAAATGAGCCAACTAAATTGTATAACAAATGAAAATATGTTTCAGGATCTTGGTAATTTACTCCAATTTGTTATTTTAAAACAAATTGCCAAACCCAAAACCCCAAAATTGCAAAGTGGCTATAGTCCAATTTGTAGGATCGTTAATTAACGTGGGCCCCACTTCGCATATCTTCCCTTCCTTCCAATTTTTTTTTGATAAAATTTTGCTATTACAATATCACGATATCACATATCACAACTTCCTTAAGCTCTTTAATTTAAAAGTTTTTGGATTTGTGATTGAGAAATGTGACGAGGTAAAAAGTTTTAATATAAACTTTTTTTTTTCACCTCCAGATACTGTGACCTCACTCACCCTCCACCTCACCTCACCTCACTCCACCTTATCCCTCCATAATCTCACATAAGCCTCCTTATCACCCCACTCTTCCATTAACTCCCTCCTCCCCTTTATTAAAAGACTCCTCACCCTTTCACATGGTTCATACGTAAACCAATATGCCACTTATAACCCATACATGTGGGACCGCACCAACCACTAAAACAAGAACATGTGTCCTTTGTTTAACATTTTTTAAATATTATTTAATTTTTAAACTTCATATTTTTAATTTAAGTTAATAAATAATTTAATAATTTTCATTAATTAATTTGTAATTAATTTGTAATTGTAATTAAATTGTATATTTAATTAATAAAACAATCAATTAACAATTAATTTAGAATTAGATTTTAATTAAAAATTCTATTTTTTAGCCTAAGTAATACAAATTTTAGAGTTCTCGCAATTTTAATATACTGATTTTGGAAGCTCATAGATGGAGTTTTATTTGGCCAAATGAGGCCCATGACGGCTCATTGGAAATATAAAATCATGGATAATATTTTTGAAGTAGTTTCATCTCTAGATTTGATCATTTATTGGGTTTAAAATCCAGCAAAAGGTCAAGCTCCAATTTTTCTAACAAAACTAATTTCTGAGTTTAATTTTCCGCATTTTCATTTGCCCACAACTTCTTCTGAGTGTATATCCATTCACCTATGTTCTCCTTGGCCAATTAAATCTTCACAGGCATCAATAGAAATCTCATATTTATTTTATTTTAATTATGTAATTAAGTTCTGACTAGATTTGTTTTAATTCCAGATTTGGCATTTTGATATTATTTTTTCATTTTAATTTAGTTTTGATTTGTTTTTGCAGAGAAAAAATGGAAGAGATGAGGAGAAGAATATCTCAATAAATGAGAATGCTCCAACAATAGAAAAATGGAATTTTGAGCCAATGGAAATTAATGGAGCAAATTTCTTCTTCAACAAACTTTCTTGTTGAGAATTCTTTTGTAAATATTATAAATAATAGATTGTACAATGGAAGACAAACTTATCTCCTCTGCAATTTTGGAATTTTAAAAGCACTACTGCAATGGGGATTTAGAGTTGTAGGTCAGAGGAGAGAAAATATCAGATCTGGGGATTATTGAAGATTTTTCTTTTGCATTCTGAATTATGTATGATGGGTAGAGTTTGCACTAATGTAACTCTTGTTGTAACAACATAAGGTGAAATATTGTAGAGGACCATTGGAGACTAGAGCCAGAGAAATGGATTCAATAAATTGATATTTATAATACTATTGTTTTAAATACTAGTTTCATTTTATGATGGCAGGAATGTGTCATTTTATTCATGTTTGTGCACTATTGTTGATATGAATAATTTGTCTCAATCATATGTTATTATTTATCTCTGCTCTTATTGGTTGAATTCTGATTTTTGAGTAACTATTTATTCAGAAATATGTCTTTTAATATTGATTTAACAAATAATGATATGTTGTGAACTATTTCCTCATATTATTGTTTAATTATTCAAATTACTAATTTAAACAATCAATATTATTTTGTTAACTACTTCCTAAATGTTGTTGGTTGATTATTTCAGTTAAGAAGTCTCTAAATAGAATGTTTTTGGTATTCATAATGCCATTTAATTGAACTACTTCGTTAGCTTGATATTCATTATAAGTTAGACATATTTAAATCCCAATTATTTAAATACCTTGCTTTTGGTTGGGTTAGATCTATATACGCCTAATTGAGATAGGATTAGGTTTAGTTCCTTTTGTTTGCATTTTAGAATGATCTTGCATTTAAATTAATTTTACATTCCTAAAAGCCCTCTTCACAAAGAGGTGAACTTTAGTTGTGGTTTGGTCGAGCCCTAGATCAGCTTAATGATCACATTCTTGCTTGATCAGTAAGATGGATGATCTGATGTCTCTTCTTCATTGGTGGATGAAAGCCATATTTTAAGCCATAGTAGATTGAGAGAAGGTAACTAGACCTAGTTAAACCAGTCAGAACCACCATTCCAAACAGAAAAGGAGTTGCTTTAAGGTCTAGACTGGGTGGTCATCCCCAATGTTGTTGTAGCAAATTTCAAGGCTTCAAATTTTTTGCGCTAGAAGGAGGGTCTAAAACTTGTTGTCTATTAGAGTCTTTGAATTCTAACATTTTATTTAATCACGATGGCTCCTCTTAAAATTCCAATTTGGGGTTGTATCCATAGATGTGCATCTTCTAATACTCCACTTGAAGTGGTAAGACTCTTGTATGAGGTAAAGTTTAATGGTAAGAAGAATACTTTTGAATTTAATCATGCTTTACAATTCATTCAAATTTTTTCAAATTCTATATTTCAAGGAATTGATGAAGGTATTTTATGCAGGATTTTTACTCTCACATTCTTGGCAAAAGCCAGAAGCTGGTGTCAATCGTTTCAGTTGCCTCAATTCATAGTTGGGATCAATTTGTTACAATGTTCCTTTGTAAATTTGATCGCGATAACTAATGAACATGTATGTGATGAAATCGAAGATTTATGAAGGTTTGAAAATGAGTCTTTGATTGATTTTACCACTCGATTTCGTTTAAATTGCTTGAGATTTAAAATTAAAGAAAAACCTTCAGAAGAAGAATTATTAGATTGGTTTGAATATATTTTCCCTCTTTCTTTCATTCATAATCCATGTGAAATTATTTCAAGCTTTGCTCAATCTCCTTCCAATTTCATTAACATAATTGAGAATTCCAATATAAAGGTGCAAACAAATGATGATGAAGTGACCTCTACTATGTACGATCAATTTCTTCATTTAATGAACACTTTCTTTAATATTAATAATCATCAGGATGCACCTTCACATGTCAGCAAATTTCAATCACAAAGCTTGGAGAATTTTACTATTCAAATGCAAGAAGATATTAGCAACAATCTTGAAGAAAAAACCGCTTTGAAATTTGAAAACCAGTATGCATTAAATTCAGAAAATCAGAACATAAATCAGCAAGTACAAGTAGTAATCAAATTTTCCAATAACACATGACTTGTTGTAGAAATTTCCAAATTCTTTTTTTGATAAGCAAATGCCGAATTCAGAACAACAAAGAAAAATTCTTTAGGAAAGCACACATACACAAATGAATGATGTCAAATATGAAATTTACAATGAACAAAACACACAAGAGTTCTCAAATAGAGACACTTTTAAATCCATTGCTTCTGATTCTCATTTTTCCCTTTATCCTGATATTTTTTTTTATAGCAATTTATCTCCTCTTAACATTAATGATATTTTAGAAAACAAAGAGGCTGATCTTAATGAATTTCCAATTAATTTTTATCAAGATAGAGATTAACTATTGGTAATTCTTCTAGCTTTAATGAACATGTGCTTAATATTCCTTCTTGTTTTGATACATTGGATGAGATCAAAGGGAATTCTAATGAATGTCATGACGTCATTTATGCTAGTTACTTTGACATTGAGGATATTGATTTGTCTTCTTCACAATTGAATCCTCATGATCAAAGTCGAATCAAATGTGAAAATGAAGAACACTTTAATTCAGAAATTGTTTCAAATATTTCTCATTTTCAAATAATTAATCATATTCATGATTCCAACATTCAAGAAACCATTCCAATTTAGGATTTATATGACGATAAAGCTCTCATTCCTATTCACAGTCATGATTTTCTTTCTAATTCATAAGTTGGTATCAACAATCATTTTAATTGCATTATTTTGGCCAATTCTTGTGAAAAAGAAATCGTTTTAAATTTGTCTCAATTGTGCTGTAACACTAGTGTAAACTATGATTTTATTTTGTTATTGTTCCTTCACTTATTTTGTTTAAATTCAAATTTGTTTTCTATTTTTATTTTTCAATTTTTAGATACTTTGTGCTGGCATATTAAGCAGTTCAATATTGAACACTCTGTTAATGCATTGTCTGAATGGGGAAATGAAGTTTCACATCACAATCATGAACATCAAGAGCTATTAATCTTCCAATTTCAATTAATGTTCATTTCTTATCAATTACTTCTTTTTTTCTCGAAATCAATATCAACAAGAGAGTTAATTTTCACAATATGATCAACAATCTAATTCAATTAATAATCTTCCATTGTATCTAACAATTTTTCATCCATTTTAATTGACCCATTTGAAAAATATTTGGAAAGTTTTCCTTCACGAAAGATTGTTAATAGTTTAATGCTTACACATAACACTAACATATTTATGTAGTTCGTTGAATCTAAAAGCTCATTTTCACAATCTAGCCCGTTATCCTCTCTTTTGAATCCCTTCCAATCAATAATGGAAATCCATCAAGATTTCTATAATCCAATTGAAATTTAGTTGGAAAGGGCATTTCAAGAGAAGGTAATTATGAATAAGCTGCTAACAATATATATACATGCTTCTTTCAGATTTAGTTTGCTTTGTTTAATTATATTTGTATTTTTGTTACTAATGATTGATTTCTACATACCTACAAGAATTAAAGTGCTTATATGGTTACATTGGAAGTATGACTATACCTAGTCATGTTTCCTTCATTATGTTAGAAATAGAAATAGATTAATTTTGATTATATTTCTTTTATGTTTGCACTTATTTCATTATTTCAAATTTTCAATAAAGCAAGTCATGAATCTAATTTCTTCTAGGCACCCCCTTTCATTTTTGGAAAGTAGCCTAGAACATTTTAGAAGTTTTTGAATAACCAGATCATACATATTTGTGAAACCCTTAATTTTCTTGTCTTGCAAAACTTCATCACATTGATCACACACATGAAGAAATTCCAAGAGTTTGGTACAATGACAATTTTTTATTCATAAATATGTTTGAAAAAGAACTCGTTTTCACCACTTTTGTCTTCCGATGTAAATTTGAGGTTGATGCAATATGAAAACTCATTACTTAGCATTTTTAGATCAAGTAAATAGATGATACTGAACATGGGAGAAATTGAAGATTCATGAGGTAAAATTTACAATCAAAATTCTCCCACATATGCATTTACAGGTTCATCATCTTCTACCGTTAGTTTTACTTTTTCAAAGGTTATTTCTTATTTCTGTTTTGTTTCTTTTGTAGGTTTTCATCGACTTGATTATGGAGACTTAAGATAAGAAAACAGACAGACCTTTACAAATCTGAAACATGTTTAGAGAAACATTTATGATTTCGTTTAAATTTGAGGATTGCCTAATTTTGCTTCTATTCATTGAAATCTTGATAAGTTTTAATAAATTCTTGGAAAAGTATCATTGGATCATTATATTTCATAACTCTCTTCATAAGAAAGTTTTGATAAATTTACTTTCCGATTAGATATTTTGACCGTTAATTAAATTATTAAAGGGTTATTTATTCAAAAGCAAAGTTAAATTAGTCACTTTCTTTTTGAATTCTTTAGGAAATCATTGAACCCATATATGACACATCATATATTGGAATTCACATATCATAGGTTCTCAAATGAGCATACTCCAAATATCTCCGATCCCCCAATATTCCCATCGGCTCATTCTTCGATAAACCTTCCACCCAATATCACATCATTCATATCACAAAACCTATATCACAAACATTTGATTGGAAGCAACTCTTAACATTTCTCGATAATATACTACTCATGCAAGACCTCTGATATTCCTTTTCACTCATTTTCGAATAAAATGAATTTGCCAATATTGCGATGACCATACAAACCCTAGACCCGATATAACATTTAAATTCAGTTTTAAAAGATATTGCATCCGCTCATAAAATCACAATTTTGGTTGAGGCACATGTTTAAAAGTTTTGATGTCCCGGATCTGATATGAAATTAAATCTATATAATAAAACTATCAGGTTTGTTCTTCATCGCATATCAGCGTACCAATGATGTTACATCCCGTACTCAAAACTTCCGACCACCGATATCTTATAAAATCCAAAGCCGGTGATGGGTCCAGCCCCCTTGTCACACTTACCAACGTTAATAAAATGACTATGAATGGATTTAAATGATGAGCAGTTTGATTAAATGTGATATTTGTTCATTCGGCGGTTGATTACAATGATTTAATAATTAATTTGGGTTCCGCATTTATGATTTTTACCCGTACCACTGGTTATTGGACAAGTGTCCACTCCTCAAAAACTTCACTCCTGCCTTGGTAAGAGGTTCTCAAACCCTATCTCCCAGTCATTTTGCTCGTTGAGATGTTGAGGTTGAGGGTTCTGCTATATGGTTCTTTTGTGCGGTTTTCTCTATAAAATTTTATGCTGCCTTTGGTATTCTGGCTCGACTCTTGACCTGGAAACTTGTTCGGCTTCTCTGTATGGTAATGGACTCTTATTTGACACTGGTTTTTCCTTTGTTGGGCGCTTAATCTCTCTGCTGAGTTATGAATAGTAGTTTGCTTGTAAGGATTTGGAATTCTTCTGTATATGAGGTTAATACTGGTTATTTTACTGGACTATGCAACTACTCTTGTCTTGAATTCTTCTGTGCAACTGTTCATTGAGTTCTTTGGTTACAATTCTTTGTTTCGTGGATAGGTTGCAGTCTCAGGGTCTTCGGCTTCTGTTTCTTCCGCAATGTCAATGTAACTCTTCATTCCCTGCTATCAATTCTTTCTCCTCTCCATGCTTTTAACTGACGCACTTGCTCCTTCGTGAGTAGAGTGACCCTTGGTGACTGCAATGTAGGCACCCTGTCTCTGTAAGATAAGTTCGAACCCTTGCCTCGTTATTTTCTTTTGGTCTCTTATTTATATGCCACAGAATTCTCACAAATTGTTGTTGATGTCTGTCATTGTAGGTGTGTTCATTCTAAAGGGTTTTGACTTCGGCTCCTCGGCGTATTGGCTAGACCTAGGTAGGGTCGTTCCCTGTCATCTTGTAACTTGTTTCATTCTCGTTGTTAGTTAGGGCTCAAAAATCTATTATGGAGATCTTTTTTCCTTTGACAGTCCGGCTGTATGTAGTCAAGGTCTATTTGGCTTGCATTATCTTGGTTATGGATGGTTGCTGTAGTCAGGGTTTCTAAGCCCGTTTACTATGACAAACTCATTTATATTTGTACAACATTATTGCATGGACTATATGTATATTTGAATAGAGGTTTTATGACTGTATGTATTAGAACAGAGGTTCTGTGATTATTTCGTAAATAAAACAGAGAGGGTTTGTTCCTCAGAAATACCTAAATGACTTGTTTTCCATTACTGTTCGAAATGCATGTGACCTTTCTCTGTTTTTGATGCTCAAAATGAATAAAACATCCAGGATTCCTCTGCACTCTTCTGATTGACAAATTTCGGAACTATATGCCCTCGTTTCTGCAACGTACTCCTTAGTTATATCTGCAAGCTTGCTTTGATTTATTGACCTACTTGAATCAATACAAATAGAACCATATATGCGTACATGCTTGTGGAATAAAAACTAGAGAATGTGCTTTCCCTGTATCAGGCAATTTAACAGGATGATAGATAGATAGTTACAGGATATTTAGAAAATAGATTGTGTGCTTAGAGATATTTTATTAGATTTGTTTCTCTCAAAAAGTTGAACCTCTTGCAATTGCATTTTGTCTCTTTTCAATAATTGCCTGGAAACTATTTTCTCCTAACTGCTGTTGGTTACATTCTGTTGGTTACGTTTTTTTATTTCAAAATCTGTTTATTGTCCTACATTACAACTTGTAAAAGTTGACATGAAAATAAAAATAATTACTTGCAACAGTTTGACTAATTAATCCTATACCTTCCTAAATACTGTTCTTTACTAAATTAAAATAACACAAAAAAAACAATTACAGTGTTCACTTAGCAATTTCCTTCTCAGTTCTCTCAGAGACCAAACAACCTCCTGTCATGATGACTCATCAGCTAGATGCTCCTGCATCAGGCTCCCGGGGTAAAAAAAATTCATGGCTTCGTTCCATGAGCTCCTCCACAGAATAACCCACCTTCTGTATTTGAGCCGCGTCGAGCCATGAACTGTCCTCGATTGGAAGGCTCTTCCACTTTAAAGGTATCACAGATACTCCTTCCTATGAGTCCTCTTGGCCACCTATGTGTCAAGAATCTTCTCGATCTCATGGGGTCGAGCCAAAGGCATGTGCCTCATGCAAGAACTGTCTCCAACTTGGGTGTCCCATTCTGGCCATACCACACTGTCATCTTCCGGGTTGGCAGTATATGGGAACAGGTCTGCCACGCTGAAAATAGGCGATATGCCTATATCTGGTGCTAGTTGTATCTCATAAGCATTGGCTGAGAATTTATGCAAAATCTTACAGGGAGCAATCTTCTTGAATTTCAACTTGTTATATGCGCCCTTGGGAAACCATTCTTTGCGTAAGTGTGCAAGGACTTCATCACCTACATTGAATTGTACTTCTCATCAATTTTGATCTACCTATTGTTTGTATTTATGAATGATGTCTTGCAACTTTGATTTCACCTATTCATGTAGTTCATTCATTGCTTCGGAAAAATCTTCCCCATCAGCACTTCACTTCTCCAACTTTCTCAGATCCCACAACTCATGTATTCCGCGAGGATGCATGCCGTACGAGATCTGAAATGGACTATGTCCGGTGCTACGGTTTAGTGAATCATTATAAGTGAATTCTACCTGAGCGAGTACACGATCCCATAACCATGAATTTTCCCTAGTCAAGCTCCATAACAAGTTCCCCAAACTCGTGTTCACCAGTTCCGTTTTCCCGTTAGTTTGCGGATGATATGCAAAACTGAAGTTCAATTGTGTGTCCAACTTCTTCCACAGGGTGTGCCAAAAGTGTCCCATGAATTTTACATCCCTATCAGAAATAATAGATATGGGTAGGCCGTGTAATCTAACAATCTCTATGAAAAACAGGTGAGCTACGTGAGTGGCATCACTAGTTTTTCGACAAGGGATGAAATGCACCATTTTCAAAATCCTATCTACCACCACCACCATCGAGTCATAACCTCACTGTGTTCTAGGCAGTCCTAAGACAAAGTCAATGCCGACTGAGTTCCATGGTTTACTTGGAACAGGCAGTGGTGTGTAAAGTTCGGTGTTTTGATTATGTCCCTTTGCCAGTTGGAAGACTTTACACCTACTCACATATGCTGCACATCCCTTCACATTCTTGGCTAGTGATAGAAGTGTCCGAGCTGATCCAAAGTTTTTTTTATGCCGAAATGTACGTCTAGACCTCCACTATGCTTCTCCTATATAATATTTTCTCTCATCGAACAATCAGGGATACATAACTGTCCCCCTCTAAACAATAGTTCCTCCTGCAAGTTGTAGTCGAACCATGGACTATTGTTCCTCAGCACGGGATTTTGACAAGCTTCATAAGCCTCTTTGAAATCCATGTTAGTCTGATACAAGTCTTTTAAATGCTCGAAACCCAACACTTGTATCGTACTTTCGTGTAAGAGCAAGGCTTTTCTTCTCAATGCATCTGCCACCTTGTTGGCCTGCCCGCTGATGTATTTCAACACAAAGGTGAAACTCTGCAAATACTCAACCCATTTGGCATGCTTGTGGTTCAATTTATGTTGTTGCATCACATATTTCAACGTTGAATTATCAGAAAATAACACAAATTCACTCCCCAACAGGTAGTGTCGCCAATGCTTTAGTGCTTGGACGACAACATAAAATTCCTTATCATAGGATGAATACTTCTGTCTGCTTTCGTTCAACTTCTAGCTAAAAAATGCAACAGGTTTGTCTTCTTGGCTGAGTACAACGCCAATAGCTATACCACTTGCATCACAGTAAACCTAGAAAAGCTTATTAAAATCTGGTAACCTTAAAATTGGCCTTTCTGTAATTTTCCTCTTTAGGAGCTGAAAGCTTTCCTTTGCTTCCTTGGTCCAACAAAAAGGCTAATTGGCCTTTTTAATAGTGTCCAACATAGGCGCGCAGATTTCACTAAAATTTCTTATAAATTTGCGATAAAAGCTCGCCAGCCCATGACAATTATGTACCTCAAACAAGCTTTTCCGAGATGGCCAGTTAATGATTGCTGCAATCTTTTTTGGGTCCATTTTCAATTCATTTTCTGCAATTACAAAGCCTAGATAAACCAGTTCTCTTTGTAGGAAAGTACATTTTTTCAAATTTATCAATAGTTTATTCTACTCAATTCTCAAGCACTCTTCAAACATGTTGAAGGTGCTCCTCTTAAGTCCTGCTAAAAATTAGTATGTCATCAAGGTACACTATCACAAACTTGCCAATGAACTCTTTCAGCATTTCGTTCATCAATCTCATAAAATTACTAGGGGTGTTACTCAAACCGAACGACATGACCAGCCACTCGTACAACCCTTCATTAGTCTTGAAGGCTGTCTTCCACTCATCTCCTTCCCTGATCCAGATCTAATGATAGCCACTCTTTAGATCAATCTTCGTGAAGTATGCTACCCCAGTTAGGCAGTCCATCATATCGTCCATCCTTGGTAGGGGAAACCTGTACCTAATAATGATTTTGTTGATGGCCCGTGAATCCGTGCACATCCGCCATTCTCCTCCTTTATTGGGAGTGATAACTGTTGGTACTGCACAAGGGCTCAAGCTTTCCCTTATCAGCCCTTTATCTAGTAACTCTTGCACTCGTTTCCTGATATCCTCATTGTCTTTGGGGCTCATCCGATATGCTGCCTTATTTGGTAGGCTTGCTTCGGGTATAAAGTTGATATGATGACTGATGCTTCTTTTGGGAGGCGACTTGTCCGACAAATCATCAAATACAATGTCACTGAATTCCTACAGTGTCTCTTGAATTTCTATAGGAAAATCAGACATTTCTGTGTGCAACAACACTGTCTTTGCCCTCCTCACAATAACATAGTTCACTTCACTTTTCTCAATCTATTTCACAAACTATTTTCCACCTATTAGCAATGCTTTCGTCCCGCTTGCTTTTGATGTCTCCTCTTCCTTGATGGGTACAAGCGTATGCTTGATTCCATCTTTAACAAACTTGTAGCAATTCATTTTCCCATCGTGTACTACCTTCCGATCATACTGCCATGGTCTTCCTAGTAGTATGTGACACACATCCATTGGCATAATATCACAGATAACTTTGTCTTTGTACCTACCAATGTGAAATTCAACCTCACACTATTCATAAACCAACAAGTGGTGACCTTTCTGCAACCACAAGACCTTGCAAGTGGTGGGATGCTTAAGCCGCTTAAAACCCAACTTCTCCACCATCTTGGTGGCAACCAAACTATCTGTACTTATGCTGTCAATGATCACCTTGCAGCACTTTTCGTGTGATTTGCAAACTGTCTGGAATAGTGCTTTCTGTTGGGTCTGTTCAACTATTTCTTTGGCTAGTTTCAGCAACACTTTGTTTAGAATTAAGGCCTCCCCCATTTCCGCTACATTTTCTACTTATTGAGGCGGTGCCTCAGCTTCCTAAGGCTGTGCAACAAACGTTCCCCTCTGGCCAGCTTGTTCTGCTTCAGGGCATTCAAAAGATCTGTACCCCCACTTGTGGCACCTGTAGCACTGGAAATTAGCTTCTCTACCTCGACCATTCCCTCTTCCTCGCTGATATGGCCTGCCGCCTCTAGTGATGTCTCCTTTTTCTACTATTCCTGAAGCCTTGGAGCTACTGCCCTCTTTGCTATTATTGGTAGTTCATCCTCTGCCATACAACTGTCCTCATCCTCTGTCGGTTCACCATCCTCTCCTAGAATTTTGTTTTCTAGTAATCTTTTCCTCAACCTTCATAGCACTCTGATAGGCTTCTTGTATATTTCTCGGGGAAAGAATGCTGATTTCATCCAGTATTTCCAGTCTCAAACCATTTACGTATCTTGCTGTCTTCTCTGGAGTGTCATCGGTATAACCAACTCTCAAGTTAACTCGGTAGAATTCTTTTGTATACTCCCTTACTGTCATCCCTTTTCTCTTAAATTCTGCACTTGTCGGTAAAGTGCAACCTGGTAATCCTTAGGCAGAAATATGCCTTTCAGTTTGGCCACAATCCTTGACCACTTCTTTATCGATAACATGTTCATCCTTCTTCTCTTGGCTTGGACACTGTCCCACCACAGGGCTATGTGTCCCTTCAATTTTATTGCAGCGAACTTGACTCTCTGGTCCTCCCTGACCTGTTCACTTTCAAAATACTTGTCCAACTCACTTATCGAGTCCAATAGAACTTTTGTGGACACGCTACCATCATAATTAGGAATCTCCGGTTTGGGCTTGCTGCTGGCCAACAGAACCGACCTCAACAACCTCATCTCCAGTCCTTCCTCATCTGATCCGTCTGTTGTAGCTGTGGCTTCTTCCTCATTGTCATCTCCTATTTCTAGATCCCTTCTTCTCCCTGCTTCCACTTCCTCCAAACGAGCAGTAAAGATCCTTATTTCTTCCCTTAGTCCTTCATCTGCTGCTTTGTGCACACCTCTCCCACATCCTCGTCTTCCAACTTCCATATCCTGGCACTTTCAATTTCCTACTCTGATACCACTTGATGGGTCCAACCCCCTTGTCACACTTACCAACGTTAATAAAAGGACTATGAATGGATTTAAATGATGAGCAATTTGATTAAATGTAATATTTGTTCATTTGGCGGTTGATTACAATGAGATAATAATTGATTTGGGTTCTGCACTTATGATTTGTACCCACGCCACTAGTTTTTGTAAAAGTGTCCACTCCTTGAAAACTTCACTCCCGCCTTGGTAAGAGGTTCTCAAACCCTATCTCCCAATCATTTTGCTCGTCGAGCTATTGAGGTTGAGGGTTCTGCTATATGGTTCTTCCGTGCAGTTTTCTTTGTAAAATTTTATGCTGCCTCTGGTATTCTGGCTTGGCTCTTGACCTAGAAACTTGTTCAGCTTCTCTGTATGGTAATGGATTCTTATTTGACACTGTTTTTCCTTTGTTTGTTTCTCTGTTTGGTGCTTAATCTCTCTGCTAAGTTATGAATAGTAGTTTTCTTGTAAGGATTTGGAATTCTTCTATGTATGAGGTTAATACTAGTTATTTTGCTGGACTATGTGACTGCTCTTGTCTTGACTTCTTCTGTGCAACTGTTCATTGAATTCTCTAGTTACTTTTCTCTGTTTCGTGGATAGGTTGCAGTCTCAGGGTCTTCGGCTTCAATTTCTTCCTCAATGTCAAGGTAAGTCTTTATTCCCTACTATCAGTTCTTTCTCCTCTTCATGTTTTTAACTGACGCACTTGCTCCTTCATGAGCAGAGTGACCCTTGGTGACTGCAATGTAGGCGCCCTGTCTCTGTAAGGTAAGTTCGAACCCTTGCCTCGTTGTTTTCTTTCGGTCTCTTCTTTATATGCCATAGAATGCTCACAAATTGTTGTTGATGTTTGTCATTGTAGGTGTATTCATTCTGGAGGGTTTTGACTTCGGCTCTTCAGCGTATTGGCTAGACCTGGGTAGGGTCGTTCCCTATCATCTTGTAACTTGTTTCATTCTCGTTATTAGTTAGGGTTCAACAATCTATTCTGGAGACCTTTTTTCCTTTGACAGTCCAGCCGTATGTAGTCAAAGTCTATTTGGCTTGCATTATCTTGGTTATGGATAGTTGCTGTAGTTTGCTTCTCGGTCAGGGTTTCTAAGCCCGTTTACTATGACAAACTCATTTATATTTGTACAACATTATTGCATGGACTATATGTATATTTGAACAGAGGTTTTGTGAATATATGTATTAGAATAGAGGTTCTGTGATTATTTCGTAAATAAAACAGAGAGGGTTTGTTCCTCAGAAATACCTGTGTGACATTGCCTTTACTGTTCGAAATGCATGTGACCTTTCTTTGTTTTTGATGCTCGAAATGAATAAAACATCCAGGATTCCTCTGCGCTCTTCTGATTGACAAATTTCAGAACTATATGCCCTTGTTTTTGCAACGTACTCCTTAGTTATATCTGTAAGCTTGCTTTGATTTATTGACCTGCTTGAATCAATACAAATAGAACCATATATGTGTACATGCTTGTGGAATAAAAACCAGAGAATGTGCTTTCCCTGTATCAGGCAATTTAACAGGATGATAGATAGACAGTTACAAGATATTTAGAAAATAGATTGTGTGCTCAGAGATATTTTATTAGATTTCTTTCTCTCAAAAAGTTGAACCTCTTACAATTGCATTCTGTCCCTTTTCAAGAATTGTCTAGAAATTGTTTTCTCCTAACTGCTGTTGGTTACATTTTTTTTGATCAAAAAATGTTTATTGTCCTACATTACAACTTGTAAAAGTTGACATGAAAATAAAAATAATTACTTGCAACAGTTTGACTAATTAATCCTGTACCTTCCTAAATACTGTTCTTTACTAAATTAAAATAACACAAAAAAAACAATTACAGTGTTCACTCAACAATTTCCTTCTCAGTCCTCTAAGAGACCAAACAACCTTCTGTCATGATGACCCGTCAGCTAGATGCTCCTGCATCAGCTGGTCCCACCAATGAGCCACCTCATCTATTGCATTCCCGAATATCGCAAGAATAATACTGACATTTCCTTTTCCTAACTTCTTCGATCTCCGATATGATTATTCTCTGATATCGCAATCGCTCCATCACAATTTCCCATTGCATATTCTCATATCGCAACCTTGTCAAGACAAAACTTATATCACATCCTGAAACTCAAATGACGCTTTGCCTTAAGATCCTCCGATGTGATAAACTTTGATTTATGCCTCTCTATCATTATCTTTTAAATGTTATATAACACTCAATACTTAATCATATATCGACAAAGGTAAATATCACAACTTTGAAATTATGCATGGCAAAGAAATGTGTGATGTGAAACATCCAATGAAGTGCTGTCCTGCGTAAAATTCTTTAAGGCACTCTTGGATAATGAAGCAATTGATAAGAAGTTTGGAGCATGGCTAAATAATTTTCGATTTAGCTTATATTTTGGTTTTAATATATCACTCTATATTTAATATGTGAAATTTAATACCTCTCCATCTATACTTCTATTTTACATTGTCTTGGATTTGGTCTTGATTCTGAATAATTTATGAAAATCATAGAGCTGATATAAACCTTATAATATTATGAGAACATTTATCGCTGCAATTCATTAAGAAGCATGTATTCATTCTTATTTCTGATGGATTTGGTTTATTTTCAATTCCCTAAACATAAAGCATTGCATAATTCTAGGTTACTGCCCGCTTTAGATTAAATTTAATAAATGATGATTTTGGGTCAATAAATTTTCTTCATGATTTTAATTTTAATTAAAGCAATAAATTATCTTTTGTTGGAGAAAATAATACCTCTTAGGTAAGATTAAATGCAATTCTCCAATGGTAAGTTTCATGTACCCACTTTCATTTATTTTCATTACTTTTATTTTTTTAATTTTTTGCTGATCCTGAACTCTGTTTTTATATGTCTTCATAAACCTTTTGCACTTCTATAGATCAAATTTGAATTTCATTCTCTTTTGTTTAGTTTTCTTTGAGATTATTGAAAGAAGCAATAATGATTCTCATCTACTCAGCTAAACTGGGGAGTTTCTAAATCTCTAGTCTATTTTCTTAAGCATTACTTTTATTAGAAAATGGTTGCGATGCTTTTTGCAGGTTTTGCTTCGAAACAAGAAAGTTTGAAATAGAGAAAGATTTCTCATTTAGCATATTATCTATCATCACTGCTATTCACCCTCTACATTATGAGAGCCTAATTTTTGATAACTTTACAAGATAAAAAAAATCAAATCTCAACATAAGAAGAAACATACATATGCTTATTTTCTTTTATCTCTTTTGTTGAGTCATTTGTATAAGTAATCTTGTTGGAGTTTATCTTTTAAATTTGGATTTTTTTCTTTCAGCGTTTTCTTTCTTCATTTTATTTTTGTTTACTAATTCCTTTTCTTACTTTAATTTAGGAATTCTTTTCCTTTTTATTTCGCTTTTGCTTTGATTTTGGTGATGCTGTGTTAATTTTAGGTATGTTCTATGCCGAGAGAAAATTTACTTCAATTTTCCATATTAGCTCACTATCAATTCCAGATCAGCAATCACATTTAGCATGATAGTAAAACGCAGATAGAACATAAACATAAATCGTAGAAAACAAGACAAAACAAGAGGACATAAGATGTGGCACCAAATAGGGACAAACCCTAATGTGGGGAAACCCTTGATCAATTCTTCTTATGTTCTTCAATAGTTCAAAAGAGAGAGAGATAGTACATATACATCAGAAGTCAACATTTTGACTTGAAAAAATAAGAGCAGAGATCTTCACTAAGAAGATAACACATGAGGTAGATGATTTGAACTCAGGTGAAGGCATATTGCTTCAACTGATTCTCCAAGGTGATTCCATCACCATGCTGCACCCATCACAATGTTGTACCCATCAATGTGTTGCACCCATCACAACATTATACCCATAAATGTGCTGCACCCATCACTAAGCTGTTCTCATCACTATGTTGCTTTCATCACTGAGCTGCACCCATCACTATGTTGCTCTTCATTACACTATGTTGCACTCATCATATTGCATACAATAATCACTATGTTGCACCCATCATGCTGCACTTCATTACACTATGCTGCAGTCATCATCATCACTGTGCTTCATTCATCATCATCACTGTACTGCACCACTGTCATGCTGCACTATGCTACACCATTCATCATCATTATGCTGCACTACTATCATTGTCAGCTATGGTGCACCATTCATCATCATTATGTTTCACTACTGTCATGGTGCACTACTGTCACTATGCACTATGCTACCATTCATCATCATAATGCTACACTATTGTCATGCTGCTCTACTGTCACTGTGCTGCACTTCATTATATTATGTTGCAACCAATATATCATGCTGCTGCTATGCATCCATGTTGATGTAATACTTATGCTACACTTAACATACTGCAACCAATTTGCTGCAAATGCATACCAGCCTTAGCTTCTTGCTATGGATTACAGCCTAGCAGAGTAGCTAGGCTATAGTTACAAACTCCTTCAATAGGTCTTCATGACACAATGTTTAGGGTACTTGAGGGAAACATTCAAACTCAGAGATATAGGACCTTCTTCATGCTTAAGATCATAGGCTTTTTCATATTTAGGCAGTGTAGAGCTTCTCCATCATAGTGTTAGGCTTCTCCATATTTAGGCAGCGTAGAGCTTCTCCATGATAGGTTAGGCTTCTCCATATTTAGTTAACGTAGAGATTCTCCATGATAGTGTTTGGCTTCTCCACATTAAGGCAATGCAGAGCTTCTTTAGAACAATGCTAAGCTTCTCCATATTAGGGCAACGTTTGACTGTGATTCTTAGGGCATCCCTTACATGATAGTGTATTAGATTTAGGGAATCATTAGGTCATAGTTAGGGCTCCTCTATACTAGCATTGAAGCCTCTCCTTATAATTATGATCAGCCTTCATCTCCATGCTAGCGTTAGGAGCTAGAGCATCTTCTTTAGGGTTGCGTAGAGCCTTCTTTCCCATTACAACATCTAGATCTATGACATCTCTTCTTAAAACAACATATTCTCTTAGGATCTTCTTCCTTCCACCAAAACCCAAACGAGTGGAGAGGAAGAGATCACATGAGATGATTAACCAAATGACTTGAAGGCCACCTCTATTTATAGTAAAACGTTGAGGATAGATGGGGGTAATTTGGTTGTTGTCCAACCTTGACAAATCATCACATAACACAAATAAATTCATATCTCCATGAATAACTATTGGAAATGGATGATCTTTAGATCAATCCTACACCTCTCGATGAGATGAATCCAAGAAAAATATTAGCTGCCATGAATAAATAGACCCACATGGAGTTTGGACCTACTTGCCAATTTTAATAATCTCTCTCAACTAGGGATAAATCCATTTGCTAATCCATTTTCCAGACTATACTATCTCTGCCATTAGTGCCCTACACTGCTTTGCTCTTCTGAACTATGAAGAAGAAAAAGTGATCAAGAATGTATCATACCATCCTCTACTAACCCGAAGTTAGTCCCATATAAAAGAGAGTGTCTCATACCACTCTTACTAACCTGAAGTCAGTTCCAATAAAGAGAGTGTGTCATACCACTCTTACTGATCCAAAATCAATTCCAAATAAAGAGAGTGTCTCATACCACTCTTAATGACCTAAAGTTTGTTCCAAAAGAGAGTGAGTTACATCACTCTTACTAACCTGAAGTCAGTTCCAATTGATCCTAGATCAATATCATCCTAGCATAGGGAGTATGGTAGATACACAATGCGTCCATCTGTACTAGTATGGTTCCTATCCTCATTTCCCTACTCATTGGATAGATCAGAGGTACTTCCCATGAGTCCCAGACTGCATGGCTAGGATGTCTTGGGAGGAGAAGGATGAACCACTCATCTTGCCTACATGTCACCTTGGGGTATCCCAGGGGAAGGTTAAGCCACTCACCCTGTACACAAAAAATCACTAGGGGAAGGCTGAACCACTCACCCTATGACTGTATCTTAGCAGGAGAAGGATGAACCACTCATCCTTCCTACATAGCAGACCACTAGGGGAAGGCTGAACCACTCACCCTATGGTTTCTCATCACTCCAAGATGTACCCCCAAGCCCCCCAGAGCTCCCAGAGCTCAATGTCCATATCATACATGACCTTTAGGAGAGAGTCTCTCCATGACTCCTACTCATTCTCGGAAAGTCAATAATTTGACCTTTCCCAGGGCTTCGACAAAATATCGGCGACTTGCACATCAATCCTAGAGTGATGGATCCTTCTTGGTCCCCATTTTACCATATCCCCGATAAAGTGATACCTGATGTTTATATGCTTAAAGTAGTCATAGAACACGAGATTCCTTAACAATTGAATCCCCCCTGGTTATCACAAAAGATCATGATGATTTCTAGCACGTGTCCAAATGGCTCGCAGAAGATCTTCCACAATGAGACAACTTCAAAGGAGGCCATACTCACAGCTATGTATCAGGCTTCATTGGTGCTCAAAGCAACCAAATTCTGCTTCCTGCTCATCGAGGATATCGAAGTAGAAACCAAAGAGAACCAACACCCAGAAGTGCTCTTGGGATCCTCCACACTGCCTGCCTAGTCAACATCAGAATAATCATGCAGCTTCATATTTACGGAAGTGTATCCCAATCCATGAGAGACTGTGCCTTGAATATATCTCAAAATATTCTTGGCACTAATCCAGTGAGGCTCAACCATTTATGAGCTCAACATGATAATTGAAAAACATATATCCGGATGGGAGTTCACCAAGAACATCAATGCTAGTATGAGTTTATGGAACTTAGAGGCATTTTCTAAGTCAGGTGTGGCATCACTACCACATAAATTCTTAAAGTCAGGCTTCATCGAAGTAGTCACAGGCTTGCAGTTCACCATTCAAAATCCGGAATCCAACTCCCTCCTACTTTTGCAAATGAGAGGGCCTGCACCTGTTAGAAAGAGGTCATCCTCATAAGGTACTAGTATGGGAGGTCTATCATCCACAAACTTCAAGCTATGGTTTGGATCGACTTCACTCCTAGTGAATCTCAACTTCATCAAATAGTTGTTTATCCTTTCATACCAAGCCCGGGGTGCTTGCTTCAAGCCATAGAGGGCTTTCTTCCACCTGAATACATGAGATTCCCAATCATGAATCTTAAACCCCTCAGGTTTTTCCAAATATGTGGACTTTCTACATGAGGGGAATGGTCCACTTGTAAGTTTTCCTTCGGTACATATCGAACATGTACCTCCATGCTCTTCTTGAATTCAAGAATCCCTTTCACCATCTAACTCACATCAGGTAGGGCCCCATAATGAGTGAACCTATGGTTCTATAGAAGAGACGTGTCAACTGACATCATCCCCAATGGAATTCCTGCAACTTGATACAAATTGCCAACCTTGAACTCAAAATCATCTTTTAAAAATTCCTTATCCACACATGTACCTTTCCATTGATGAATGTCTTCCATTGCCAAAATGGACACCAGGTTCTTCTTGAGATCGGGTACATAAAGAAGGAATCGAGTTACCCTAATCAAATTGAAGGGTAACATTCCCTACACCCTTTACGAGATAGGTGGCATCATCTCCAATAATAATCTCCACGATTGTTTCCTTCTCTCTTAGATTAGAGAGAGATTCCTTCTATCCGATGATGTGCCTTGAAGCACTACTATCAATAAGCTAGATTCCCACAGAGTCCAGAGGAGAAGTAGTGGAGAGGGTGAATATAAGATAATACTCCTTTAGCTTATCCTTAACAACATTTGATTCTTCATACCTAGAGTTCCTTGCTTTCTTTGAAGAGTTGACCATTTCCTTGATGATCTATATTCCTTCGATCATTGAAGATGCCCTTGGAATGATTGTTATCATCATCAAGTAATGTGTCCCTTCTATTTGGACACTTCCTCGCATAATAGCCAAACTTATTGCAATCAAGGCATCTGCCTTTCCTTCCATCCTTAGTGTACTTGTTCTTTGTAGCTGCTGCATTTTATGAAGGCTTCGGGATTTTACCCTTCACGTAATCCAACACTTCTTGCTCTTCCCATGTCATATTCTCCATCCATGACCAAAACTTATCTTCCTTTGGGAAGAGGGATGAGGAACCCATTGAGCCTTTGACCTTGTCCAACTGCCTTTGGTGGTTGCTCTTTCACTCTTGCTTAGGATTTGTCTTCACCTTAGCTCTGATACCATGCTAATTTTAGCTATGTTCTATGCTGAGAGAAAATTTACTTCAATTTTCCATATTAGCTTAATATCAATTCTAGATTAGAAATCACATTTAGCGTGCTAGTAAAATGCAAATAGAACATAAACATAAATCGCAAAAAACAAGCCAAGACAAGAGGACACAATATGTGGTGCTAGCCAGGGACAAACCCCAATGTGGGGAAACCCTTGATTGATTCTTCTTATGTTCTTTAATAGTTCAGTAGAGAGAGATATAGTACATATACATTAGAAGTAAACATTTTGAATTAACAAAATAAGAGCAGAGTTCTTCACTAAGAAGATAACACATGAGGTTGCTGATCTGAACTCAGGTGAAGGCATATTGCCTCAACTAATTCTCCAAGGTGATTCCATCACCATACTGCACCCATTACATTGTTGCACCCATCACTGATCTATTCTCATCACTGTGATGCTCCCATCACCGAGTTGTACCCATCACTATGCTACTCTTCATTACACTATGCTACACTCATCATACTACATACAATCATCACTATGCTTCACCCATCATGCTACACTTCATCACACTATGCTGTACTCATCATCATCACTGTGCTGCACTCATCATCATCACTATGTTTCACTCATCATCATCATTGTGCTACACTCATCATCATCATTGTGCTGTGCCACTGTCATGTTGCACTATGCTGCACCATTCATCATCATTATGCTGCACTACTGTCACTATGCACTATGCTGCACCATTCATCATCATTATGTTGCACTACTGTCACTGTGCACTATGCTGCACCATTCATCATCATTATGTTGTAGTAATGTCATTGTGATTCACTTCATTATATTATGTTGCACCCAATATATCATGCTGTTGTTATGCATCCATGCTGCTATAATACTTATGCTGCACTTAACATACTACAACCAATTTGCTGCAAATGCATACTAGCCTTAGCTGCTTGCTATGGCTTGCAGCTAGGCTATAGTGACAGACTCCTTCAACAGGTCTTCATGACTCAGTGTTTAGGGTACTTTAGGGCATTGTTCAAACTTGGAGATAGAGGACCTTCTTCATGCTTAAGATCATCTCCTATGACAACATTAGGATTCTTCATATTTAGGCAGCATAGAGCTTCTCTATGATAGTGTTAGGATTCTCCATATTTAGGCAGCGTAGAGCTTCACCATGATAGTGTTTGGCTTCTCCATATTTAGGCAACGGAGAGATTCTCCATGATAGTGTTAGGATTCTCCACATTAAGGCAGTGTAGAGATTCTTTAGAACAACGTTAAGCTTCTCCACATTAAGGAATCGTTTGACTGTGAATCTTAGGGCATCCCTTCCATGAAAACATATTAGATTTAGGGCATCATTAGGCCAACATTAGGGCTCCTCTATACCAACGTTAAATCCTCTTCTCATAACTATGATCGAACTTCATCTCCATGACAGCGTTAGGAGCTAGGGAATCTTCTTTAGGGCTACGTAGAGCCTTCTTTCCCATGACAACATCTAGATTTGGGGAATCTCTTCTTAGAAGAACGTATTCTCTTAGGATCTTCTTCCTTCCACCAAAACCCAAACGAGTGGAGAGGAAGATATCACATGAGATGATTAAATAAATGACTTGAAGGCCACCTCTATTTATAGTAAAACACTAAGGATAGATGGGGGTAATTTGGTTGCTCACTGACCATGACAAATTGTCACATAACACAAATAAATTCATATCTCCATGAATACTTGTCGGAAACGGATGATCTTTAGATCAATCCTACACTTCTCGACGAGAGGAATCCAAGAAAAATATCATTTGTCATGAATAAGTAGACCCACATGGAGTTTGGACCTAGTTGCCAATTTTAACACTCTACCATGATTTATGTGAAAGGCCTTTTTCCTCGCCCGACAGGGATTGACATACATGGAAAATCTCTTAACTCTATCCATTTCAGTGAATTTTATTTATCATTAAAGGCATATCCTTATGGAACCATAAGATCATATGCCTTTAAATCTTTTTCATGGAGGAGCACACATTCTTACTAAGTGATATAGTTTACATTTTCAAGGAAAGAACTGATTTGAGTTTAACACAATGAATCCCTCCCACTCCTCCACATAAAAGCCTTTAATTGATAGTTCTAGGGAAATAATTTAGAGTAAACATTATGAAATTATTATGTCCATTAAACATAAATCTCTATTACCATCCCACCTCTTTCACTCAAAAATATCATAAAATAAAAGTTTGCAAAATGCTCTTATCAAAAAGGTGATTAAAAGAGGAAGCATGTGAAATACAATTAAACTCGTCGGGGCTATGGACACCCACTGGCAGCAGGACTAGGCTTGTATGACATAAAAGACAACTTCATCAGGAAACTGTTCCGGCTCGCTGGCAATGAAGCAATGTCAGAGACAATCATAAAATGGATAAATGTTATATACCTAAGGGGGTAATATGAGGTACCGAGGGAGGTACCCAAGGTAATAATGTAATAATGGGATGGGCCATAGTAATAAATAAGGTGGTTAACCCATGTCATGTAAGGGACCACAAGTAGTTAATAATAATGTAAGGGGCCCATGGTATTAGTTGATGGTATGAGGAAACCATGGTAATGATGCATGGTATTGTATGTATGAGGCCTATATAGAGGCTAGAGACTCCACATGGAGAGATATGAAGAGAAGTATTCTTGTATGAACAGGCATATGGCTTGTGGAGTGTT
>APFE030043814.1:115319-137506 GCA_000404065.3 Pinus taeda | reverse complement strand
TTTTTATACCATAGCTTCAGGAATTTCTTCTGTACATTAATATTGATAGTACCCACGGATTCCATCCAAGAATATCCCAAAACAACATCCATATTATCCATCTCTGAAGCATAAAAATCACCATGCAACACATATTTATCCATAGAAATCTTCAAATCCTTGTACACTTGAACATCCTCATTATCAACCTGTGTATGTTCAATTTGTTTTGCTGAAATTTGAAATTTTTTTGCCAAGTTGATATTTATGATATTTTGCTTGCAACTCGGATTGATAGACACAATGATTTTCTCCTTCTGAATCAATCCATGAACCTGCAATACAGAGATACACCAGCAGAAAATAATCTTTTAGGTTCTTTTGTTTCCTTCTTTCCTGTAAAAATAAAGTTTTTACTAGACTGTGTGTCTGTCTGTGTGAGCTTATCCACAAAAATTTTACAGTCAAATTGGTCCATAAGAGCTTTTCTGAAGGCGTCCCAAGTCAAGAACCTTCCATAGCCACGTTGATTCCCTTGGTACCATTGTCGTATTTCATAGTCTAAGTACATGCTCCCCATCTTAAGCTGATTGTAATCATCATAGACGTGATCCAATTCGAAATATTTCTCCATTTGTGCTAGCCATTTGGCTGGATGAGAGCCATCAAATTTATACAAGGCCTTCAATTTCTGATCTAGGTACACCATCACAAAAAAAAAAAAAAAAAAAAATTGTCGAAAATTTGAAATTGTCACAGTTTCATCAATATTGCTCAGAATCCTTATTATGACCTATTTTTAGAAATGGAACAATCTTTCTGCATCTGCCCATGTGATAGAAATCCTAATCTAGGCACTATAATTCCATATCTGCGCTGCTACTCTCCCGCCGTCACCAAAATTTCTGCAAAAAAGAATTGATTTTAAATCAGCGATATCTCCCTCATCTGGACTCCGATTCGACTGATTTTTTTTTTTAATTGGGAATTTTTTCTCAAAAAATTCAGATCTATAATTAGATTTTGTAGATCTGGCACTAGGACGTCTAGATCTGCGCCGCAAATTCGCTGCCCTGAAAAATTGTCTGCAAGCCCACTGATTTTAAATCAGCGATATCTCCTTCATCCGGACTCCGATTCAGCCGATTTTTTTTTTTTAATCGGTTATTTTTTCACATAGAATCTAGATCTACAATTAGATTTTGCAGATCTGACACCAAAATGTACATATATGATCTTCAAACTCGCCGCCCCTGAAATCCTGCAAAAATGAAAAAAAAATTCTCCACTTTTGTGCCCAAGAAAGTGCTCTGATACCACTTGTTGTACATCTAAACCGGAAATATTATGATAATAGAAATAACCCAAGAATAAAAAGATAGAAATAGAATGAAATGCTTCTTTATTATCAAAACCCTTAAGGTAGGGCAACACCATACATTCACTCCTTAAGGAAGGAGAATACTCCACAAACCATATGTCTGTTCATACAAGAATACTTCTCTTCATATCTCTCCATGTGGAGTCTCTAGCCTCTATATAGGCCTCATACATACAATACCATGCATCATTACCATGGTTTACTCATACCATCAACTAATACCATGGGCCCATTACATTATTATTCACTACTTGTGGTCCCTTACATGACATGGGTTAACCACCTTATTTATTACTATGGCCCATCCCATTATTACATTATTACCTTGGGTACCTCCCTCGGTACCCCATATTACCCCCTTAGGTATATTAACACAATGAATCCCTCCCACTGCTCCACATAAAAGCCTTTAATTGATAGTTCTAGGGAAATAATTTAGAGTAAACATTATGAAATTATTATGTCCATTAAACATAAATCTCTATTACCATCCCACCTCTTTCACTCAAAAATATCATAAAATAAAATTTTGCAAAATGCGCTTATAAAAAAGGTGATTAAAAGAGGAAGCATGTGAAATACATATAAACTCGTCGGGGCTATGGACACCCACTGGCAGCAGGACTAGGCTTGTATGGCATAAAAGACAACTTCATCAGGAAACTGTTCCGGCTCGCTGGCAGTGAAGCAATGTCAGAGACAATCATAAAATGGATAAATGCTTTATAAAAGACTCCTATCTCTACCTTCTTCTATTATTATATGAGGTAATTTTAATTTTTTTCCCCAAATTTAGATTCATGAATTTTACTTGACTCTGTTTTAAGTACTTATCTTTACCGACTCATATTGCTTAATCTATTTATGTGGGACCTATGGAAATATTTTACTGTTAGACGATTCAATGATTTTTATTATTTTTAACCTTTGGGTAAATTAAAGTTCATTATCTTTAACCAAAGATAACTGGTTCTGCCCAATATGTCACCATTGTTGTAGGGAAAACCCAACACCCCCATTACTTCAAATAATGGGGACCCTTTCCATTAATTTTTGGCTAAGCATCTTTTATGATTTTCATTTAAGTTAATTATCTTACAATTTTGTCATTTTTCATTCTCATCAGATATCTATTTTGAACATTTCATTGAATTCGACTTTGCACTAGTTTTCCATTGATACTTGTTTCGACTCATTTGGTCAACCGATTTGTAAATGACACTACTTTGAAGTTTGATCATTTTCTCTCATAGATTAAAAATGTAAATAAATGTATAGTATTTCAACTTTTGTAACTAATTAAGTTCAATAGTCATTCATTGTAAATATTAACTTTTAGGTGATCTTTACTAATTTTTTCATTTTTTTACTAACGGTCCTACAAAATGACCTAGCTAAATTGTACAACAGATGAAAACACGTTTTGGGATCTTGGTAATTTACTCCAATTTGTTATTTTAAAACAAATTAACAAATCCAAAACCCCAAAATTGCAAAGTGGCTATAGTCCAATTTGTAGGATCGTTAAGTCACGTGGGCCCCACTTCACATCTCTTCTCTTCCTTTCAAAAAAGTTTTTGTGATAAAATTTTGCAATTGCGATATCGCATATTGCAACTTCCTTAAGCTCCTTAATTTAAATTTTTTTGAATTTGCTATTGGAGAAATGCGATGGGATAAACAGTTTTAATATAAAGTTTTTTTCACCTACTTATACCACTCGACACTGTGACCTCACCTCACCTCACTCCACCCCACCTCAGTGCACCTTATCCCTCCATAACCTCATGTAAGCCTCCTTATCGCTCCACTCTTCCATTAAATCCCTCCTCTCCTTCATTAAGAGACTCCTCACCTCTTCACATGGTTTATACGTGAACCAATATGCCACTTATGGCCCATCCATGGGGACCACACCAACCACTAAAACTAGGACATGTGTGCTTTGTTTAATATATATATTTTAATATTATTTAAAATTTATTTAATGTTTAAACTTCATATTTTTAATTTAATTTAATAAGTTAATTTAATTAATTTCATTAATTAATTTTTATAATTTAGTTTAATTTTAATTGTAATTAAATTTTTAATTATTTAATAAAATAATCAATTAATAGTTATTTAGAATTAATTTTAATTAAAATTATGATTTTAGCCCAAGTAACATGAATTCTAAATTTTGGCAATTTTAATACCACCAACTTCGAAAGCTCATAAATGGAGTTTTACTTGGTTCATTGGAAAGATAAAATTATGGAGAACATTTTTGAAGCAGTTTCATTTCCAGATTTGATCATTTATTGGGTCTAAAATCTAGAAGAATATCAAGCTCCAATTTTTTTAACAAAACTAATTTCCGAGTTTAATTTTCAGCATTTTCATTTTCCCACAACTTCTTCTGAGTGTAGATCCATTCACCCATGTTCTTGTTGGCCAATTAAATCTTCATAGACATCAATATATAGTTAGATCTAATACTTTTGTGATCAATCAATTTAGAGAAAAGTCTTCTGGATTAATCACATCGTAAGGAAGGATTGGGTTGACGTTTCAAACCAACTAATGTGGTTCATCCTCAAGACAAGGATGAACTGAACAACATTAGTTGGTTCGAAACATTGACCCAATCCTTCCTTACGATGTGATTAATCCAGAAGACCTTTCTCTAAAATCAATAGAAAGCTTAGATTTCTTTTATTTTAATTATGTAATTAAGTTTTGATTGGATTTGTTTTAATTCCAGATTTGGCATTTTGATATTATTTTTTCATTTTGATTTAGCTTTGATTTGTTTTGCAGCAAAAATTTTGAAGAGATGAGGAGAAGAAGATCTTAATCAATGAGGATGCTCTAGCAATAGAAAACTAGAATTTTGGGCCAATGAAAATTAATGGAGCAAATTTATTCTTCAACAAGCTTTCTTGTCGAGAATTCTTTTGTAAATATTATAAATAACATATTGTACAATGGATTACAAACTTCTTTCCTCTACAATTCTAGAATTCTAACAACACTACTATAATACGGATTTAGAGTTGTAGGTGAGAGGAGAGAAAATCTCAGATCTGGGGATTATTGAGGATTTTTCTTTTTCTTTTGAATCTTGAATTATGTATGATGGGCAAAGCTTTCACTACTGCAAATCTTGTTGTAACAACAAAAGTTCAAAGATTGTAGAGGACTTTTGGAGACTAGAGCCAGAGAAATGGATTCAATAAATTGGTATTTCTAATACTATTGTTTTAAATACTAGTTTCATTTTATGATGACAAGAATGTGCCATTTTATTCATATTTGTGCACTATTGTTGATATGAATAATTTGTCTCAATCATATGTTATTATTTATCTATGCTCTTATGAGTTTAATTCTAATTCATGAGTAACTATTTACTCAGAAATTTGTCTTTTAATATTGATTTAACAAATAATGATATGTTGTGAACTATTTCCTCATATTATTATTTAATTATTTGAATTACTAATTTAAACAATCAATATCATTTTGTGAACTACTTCCTAAATGTTGTTGGTTAATTATTTTAGCTAAAAGGTCTCTAAAGAGAATGCGTTTTGGTATTCATAATGTTAGTTAATTGAACTAATTCATTAGCTTGATATTCATTATAAGCCAGTCATATTTAAATTACAATCATTTAAATATCTTTCTCTTGGTTGGGTTAGATCTATATTTGCCTAATTGAGATAGGATTAGGGTTTAGTTCCTTTTGCTTGCATTTTAGAATAATATTGTATTTATATTAATTCTACATTCCTTAAATTCCTCTTCACAAAGAGGCAAACTTTAGTTGTAGCTTGGCTGAGCCCCAGATTAGCTTAAGGATCACTTTCTTTCTTGATCAGCAAGAGGGATGATTTGATGTCTCTTCTTCATTAGTGGATGAAAGTCATATTTTAAGCTGTAGGAGACTGAGAGAAGGTAATTGGACCTAGTTAAATGTGTCAGAACCACCATTCCAAATGGAAAAGGAGCTTCTATAAGGTCCAGACCGGGTGGTCATCCCCAATGTTGTTGCAACAAATTTCGAGGATTCAACACCTTGAAAAACTAATATTGGTTGGATCTCATCATGAATATTGAATCACACATGTACATGTATGGACTCCCAAACATGACTCCACATAAGTCAAGGGGAACCACATCTAGATCTACTTTATCAATAAAATCATCACTAATAGAAAAATTTAATTTTGCACTTTTTTGTTACCTTCAACTCTACATCCTTATTTACCCATCCCGGTGGATATGTTTTTGGATGATCATGAAATTACAACCCCAACTTCTTGACCAACTTTGCTACAATGAGATTCGCCTGCAATCTCGAGACAAACCAAGCATCAATCTTTGTCTTCTTGACCTATATCTTTATATGGAAGAGTTTGGTCATTTCCTTCTCTTCTTGTTTCTGAAGTCTACTCAGGTTCACCTCCTTCTACAATGATGTACAAAAAATATTCTCTTCCACGTTTGAGATGCTTTCAACTTGGTTGCTCAAATTTGTGGCCATGATATTCTTCTTCTTATTCTTCAGGTGTAGATCTGGATGCAACTTCTAGTACTTCTCCTCTATATGGCCATCAATATTCTAGTGGTTGTTAGGATCTTTGCACTGGTGCGTTGTGGCTTTCATATTTTTATATTTTCCCCCTTTTTGCTTCTTCTTTCCCTCCTCAGAATCATCATGTTGCTCCTTCTTTGATCCACTTGATTGCGTTCTCTCTAGGCCTATGTTCTCCAGGTACTGTGCCTATACACAAGCCTCTTCCACAGATTTGGGCTTGAATAACATCGCTTTCTCACACAGATGGAGTTGTAGACCCCCCAGATAATTGACGAGTACATCTGGATTCTTTGGAGAGATACCCAACATTATAACCATCTTTCTAAATTTTGTGGTGTGCTCATGCACACTTTGGCCCAACTTTTTCCAGAAATATTGCCACTAGATCCATTGGTTCTCCACATACCAAATGGGATAAAATTGTAACTTAATGAGGGTTTTGAAATCCTCCCACTTAGTCACTAGAGGTTTCCCTCCAAACTTATGGTTTCTATGTGGCTTTCCCACCAAGTCAGTTCATGGCCCTCTAATTTTAGCTGCGCAAATGAGACCTTTTGACCTTCGTCAATCTAATGGACACTGAAATAAACTTCCAGTTTCTGCAACTAGCGGTTTGACTTCAAAGTGTTGATCTCGCCATGGTACAACTTGATATCGACTTTTGCTTGCATTTTAAATAGGGACTATTTTACAACACTTGAACTGGGTTGATCTTTTCTATATTCTTTCTTAGACTACTCTATTTCTTCCAGATCTCTCCACCCCCCTTCTAATTTGTCCTCTGCATTTGAACCTAAATATTCTCCAAATATCCCAAGCTTATTGAACAGGGCTTCCATGATGAGGTTTACATTGTGATTTATGTATGCGACTTGTTGTTCCAGTTGCAAAAACCTCACCTTTGCAGGATCACGGGGGTCATTTATAGATTTGTTGACCATGATTAGGGTTTTATGATTTTTTGCCCCACCAACCTAGATCCCCTGCAAATATCTATAAGTACCCAAAGAAACTTGATCTAATAACAAATGATCCATAAAATGCCATGGATATTCCACCAGACAATTCGTCACAATAGATCTCATAATATTATATTAAATATTTGAAATTCTACACTATTACAATTTTATTAAACTTCAATATTTGTATATTTAACTGTAATTAGTGCATGCATGTGAATGGAAATTATGCATAAAAATAGATAACAACAGAATAAGATCACACACACATAAGACACAAAATATGCTTTGGGAAACCCTTTCAGGAGAAAACCTAGATGGAAGGTGAGGCTGCTTCACTCTCTTTCTTTGTCTGGAAACATGGCTACTGGTACAAAGAAGTAAGGCCTGTGGATCATGGGATGCTATAGTGAAAATCCTTTTTGTGTGCTATACCTCCTATCCCTATTGGCTATATTTTCTAAACTATGGAAAAAATTCTCTCAAAAGAATGGGATGCCTCTTCTTCCTAGTGGCTCGATTATAACATAGCCCGATATCCTACTAGTGGTTAAGTTTGACTACATCAACCCTTGAATAAAGTTACAACATAAACCCTTCTATATTATTTTACATCACAATAATGTGGCTAGCTTCTTTTCCATGAATAATGGGGCCTGATGCAACATCCTCTGGAACCATGGTGGTGAAAACATGAAGGTCAACTTCTGAGTGGCATAACGTCTGCATATAGACTCCGATTGACGCACTTCTTATGCAGTTGGAAATATATCTGTGTAGAACAACATGATAAGGTATGACGCCAAAGCGACCAAATTTTACCCCCCAAAATGTCGTTTGATGCCTCAAAACACTCCTCGAAGGTTTTAGACATTGTTTCACCAAACTATGTCCCACTGGTAAAAACGATCTCGTGAGCTGATTCCTCCACTTTTTCCACTAAAAATGAATCAAGATGGATAAAAAACAATATAATGATCCAATTCGAATCAACCTTCCTCTGAAACTCATAAGATGGAAGTCTCTCGAATGAAGAATGTGCTCTAGAAAATTTCTTCTCACTCAATCATTGTTGAAAAATTTGTTGGTGTCAAACCCCATATTACCACTATGATTCTATTCATTCATTGTATCTCCAAGATTCCCATCAATTTCCTCTTACAATCCCTAGTTGGGAATTCAAAAACCAAGATCTAATGTTGATCAATGGTTGACATCATCTTGAATCTATCGAGTACCTTTTCTAGAAGTCACTAGAGAGAAATCGACTTGTTTCATTTAATAATGATTAATTAAATTGTTTTCCTAAGTCAAACTTAGGAAAATGAGTAAAAACTATTAATAATGTAATTAAGACATTTTCCCTTAGAAAAATTAAAGTGCTCGGAGATATTTTATCCTCTTGTGCTCTTAGCCTCAATGGAACCTCTTACGACTATAATACCTATTCGAGCTACAAAATATAACATTCCCTCTTAACAAGGAAGGTGTTTTGTGTAACACCCAACTTATCTATGAAAAAGAAAAATCTTGCCTTCCCCAAGGTCTTCATTAGGATGTTTTCTATTTGATAATTTGTAGGCCCATATCTTAGTTGAATTGTCCCACGTTGTACACAATCCGTGATGAAATGATATTTGACGTCTATATGCTTTGACTTGTCATGAAACACAAGATTCTAAGGGAGCTTGATGCAAATTTAATTGTCACAATGAATCACAGTTATCTCCACCTTCTAACAAAACAAGGCTACTAAATCTTCTGAAGCCAAATGGCCTCACATGTTTCCATGATCGTTACTATATAGTCCACTTCTGGAGATCATAGTAACACAAAATTTTGCTTCCTATTGTACCAAGAGACACCTATTGATCCCATGATGAAGAAACACCATGAAGTTCTCTTTATGTCCACTATACTGCCTGCCCAGTATGTATTAGTATAGCCCATCAATCTGACACCATTACCTCGAGTTCAACCATGAACTAATTCATATAGTTTACCACAAAGGATATATATGACCTAGTATTGGCCAAATACATAAGATATCCGATCAACTACCTATATAATGTGGGGTCCATATCCTTCTCGTTAGATGTTTCTACCTTCCTCCAACTGGTTATCATGGGTGTAGACATGGCTCTGCAATATTCCATCCTAAATCTCCTTAAGATCTCAATGTAGTATTTCCCTTATCCATGGAAAATATCCCATCTATCTTCCACACCCCATGCCTAGAAACTAGTGCATTAACCTCAAGTCTTTCATCTCAAACTCCCTTGCAATGTATATCTTGCATTCTTCTCTGAGCCCTAATGATCCTGTCAAAAATAAGTCATCCACATGTAGGATGAGAATGAGTACCTCACCTCCCACCACCAAATAGTAGAGGTTTACATCTACCTCACTCTTTACGAAGCCCATCCCTTACAAGTATCTATCTGTGCACTCATACCACACCCTGGGAGCCTGCTTGAACCCATACAAATCTCTCTTCAATTTGCATATGTGAGTCTCACTATTGTTTGCTACAGAGCCTTATGGTTATTCAATGTATACTTCCTCTTCCAATTTGCCATAAAGTAATTCCATATTGACATCTATCTAATGGATCTTCCATCCCATCTGTGCTACAAGTGAGATCATGACCCTGATGGAAGTATACCTGGCCATGGGAGAAAATGTCTCCTTATGAGATAAACCCTTGGTCACAAACCTCACCTTGTATTTCACAATGCTATCATCTGCACCGTGTTTGTTGTTATAGATCCAACATGATCCAACCATTTCCTTGCATATTGGTCTAGACACAACCTCTCAAACATCATTTTGCATGATCAAGGTATACTCTTTAACCATGGAATCCCGCCAAAATTGTTGCTGTGTGGCATTCTGATAGCTAGAAGGCTTTGTATCCATGAATTACTTATCAATGCCATGTAGCCAATGTGCTTGTATGATTGTCTCCACTCTCTCCTGCCCATCCTAGGGGTCCCCAAAAACTCCTAAGAATCCCTGAGTGTCTGCTGAAACTCTCAATTCCTCTTGCTAACTACAAAAGGTGTAATTTGGAATTCCACATCCTCATGATGGATCTCCTGTATCTGCTACATATGTTGTTGCATGTTTTGTTAACTCTCTGGAAGACTTATACCTAATCGTACTAGTAACAATACTCATACTATCTTGTCCCTTATTATATTGTTATACCCTTGGAGCTTCTGCTGGTTGCTCATTATGATCAACTGCTATTGGAAAACCTCTGGACCTCTAATATTCCTTATCCTCCATGAATCAGACATCTCTCCTAACAATTATCCTCTTAGTCACTAGAATATATATACCTATGCCTTTGAAGACTCACTATACCCAACAATGTACCCATTCTCTACGGTATCATGCAATTTGGGACATGTTTCCCTTATAATGACTGATAATAAGCCATACAATCAAATATTCCGAGGTGGTTTACATCTGCTTCTTTCTTGTAAATGCTTCCTTGGGTGTACTTTTTCCCAAAGCTTTATATGGGATCTTGTTCTGAATATACAAAACAATGTTACATACCTCTTCCCATAAGTATCTTGGAATATCTTGGTCATACAACATGGCCCTCACTACCTCTTATATGGAATGCTTCTTTCTCTCAACAATCCCATTCTGCTACGAGTTGTAAGGAACTGTCCATCCCCTCTTGATGCCCTTCCTAGTAAAAAAACTCATAGAAGGCTTTTCCTATGTACTTGCCGCCATTATTTGATTGAAGAAGATTTATCTTTTTTCATGTTGAATTCTCCATAAGAGATTTGAACTCTTAGAAGTGACTAGAGGCCTCATCCTTGGTCTTCAATACATAATTCCAAGTCTTCATGGAGAAATCATTAATAAAGGTAATGAAATATTTGTACCCTCTAAGAGACTGAATTGAAATTTGACTGCATATATCAGAATGAATCAAATCAATCACACCTTCATACATGTTATCTCTCCTTGGAAAAGTTTCCTTAGCAGACTTCCCCAGTATCATCGCTCACATACATCGTCGTGCTCCATGCTCACCTCTAGAACACTTGTCACTATCTCCCTAAACTACTTAAGTTCCCCATGATGGATATGGCCCATCCTCCTATGCCAAAGGTCTCCCTGATCTCTCAAATCGCTTCCGCTTACAAGTGCCTTTGGAGTATCTATCTGTAACCTATAAATTTTTCCACCCCTAACTTCAATTACTATAGGTGACTTGCACTCCTAGTGCTTAATCAAAACCTTCTACCCTTTAAAGAGTACATTCTACCTCATATCATAGAGAATAGAAACATAAATCATTCATTCATGCTCATGGCACATGTAACACATCATGGACTGAAATGGGCTCGCCAGACTCCCTCTGAAATATGACTGTCCCTCTCCCAACTGGATTAAATTTGGAATTATTACCCATATTGATCTGCAATATTATTTCCTCCTCCTTGTAGCTAGAGAAGTACTCCCTAACTCTTGTGATATGGAATGATGTCCCATTATCTATATACCAAACACCCTGTGAAGTTGAGCTAGTCATGAAAGCTATGAGTGTGAACTCCTATTACATCCTATTGGAAACCTCATTTGCATTCGTTGATGTTGTTGTTTGCTTCTTGGCCTTCTTGTCACCTTTATTTCTTTGGGGGAGATTGCTTACAGAGTGGTCAAATTTATGACAACCATAGCACTTGACCTTCGATAGGTCCTTCTTCTTGTCCCGCTTGGAGCTGGACCCTTTTGTTGGATCACTTCTTTGCCTTGTTTTTCCCTGCAAGAGCAACGTTTTCTTTTTCTCCCTCACCCTTCTCATTATTGTCGCTGGTGTCGCTGACAAGAATCCTCCTAATCTCTTCTTCGGTAAAATATGTCCATATCACTATAACAAAACATGGAAATAATGCCTAAAATTGTGATGGAATTTAGTGTTTTTCAGTTCACAAATTGGGCATCTTTCCCGATGCAAAAATGGGTGCGACCAAGTATGTTTGCATTAGTGCCATGTTTTGTGCTGTAAATTTCTCCATGAACAACACTGGTAATAGCGCCATAAATATCAACCGAAATAACGCATGGAATGATGCCCCACAATTTGCTGGAATTTGTGCTAGAAATAATGCCTTAAGTATTTCTAGGAATAACACCATAAATAACACCTATAATAGCGCCATTTTAGCACTTGAAATAATGTCAGGACTTTCTTTCAACTTGTCTCCTTTTTTGGCTTCTAGTTTAATGACCAATTTTGCTTCTAGTTTTGCTTCTAACGTGGCTTCCAATTTTTCTTGCTATTTTGCTTCTAGTGTGGCTTCCAATTTTGCTTCTAATGTGGCTTTCAATTTCACTTCTAGGGTGGCTTCTAATTTTTCTTCTAGTGTGGCTTCCAATTTTGCTTCTAGTTTTTCTTCTAATGTGGCTTCCAATTTTATGTCCAGCTTTGCTTCTAGTGTGGCTTTCAATTTGGATTCCAATTTTTCTTTTAGTTTTTCTTCTAGTTTGGCTTCCAATTTTGCATCAAGTTTTTCTTCTAGTGTGGCTTTCAATTTGCTTTCATTGATGCTTCTTTTTTTTCTTCCAATGGTAGGAAATAATGCTAGGTTTAGCACCAGGTTAAGTGCTAGATTGAGCGCTAGGTTTATCAACAGGTGTAGCACCAGGTTTATCGACTGGTGTAGCGCTAGGATATATGTCTAGTTTTGTTTCTAATTTGGCTTCCAATTTTTCTTCTAGTGTGGCTTCCAATTTTGCTTCAAATGTTTCTTCTTTGTTTGCTTCCAAAAAATTATTATTGTTTTTCATACAGTTAAATTAATATGTTTTATTTCAATTTAATTAGTTAAATATATCATTTCTCTTAAATAAGTTATATGATTATACATCATATGAATGCACTTGAAATATTTTATAGTATAACATTTATAAATAATTTTTAGGGAAACAAACATCTATACAAATTAACAACATCATTATACTTATTCAATCTCCATCAAAATAGAATCTACAACATCCCATATATATAAAATAACAATATAATTATTGTAAAATGATCATCATCTATAATTAAAACAAGTGAATCAAGTATCTATAATTCAAGTGAATTTGACAACATCCATCATGAGCAGTAAATCAAAACCATCGTATGTAATAAATATGCATCCAAATCATCAACCACTTTCAACATATAAAAATTAACGAGTCAATACTAACAAGATCATCATCATATATGTCTTTGGACACTCTCTCATTATAATTCAAAATGTATTAAATTGAATCATTGTAAGGACCTAAATATAAAACCATATCTATAAAGAATCTAATTGATCATGGATAAATTTGAAATTTTGGAGTTCTATCATATCAAGAGAGAGAAAAACACTTTGGCAGATGATCAAGCCAACAAAGGCATCAATTTGGATCAAAGCGAGTTGATGGAGGAGGGTGGCATAACAACTATATGTCACATACCATTATTTCTCATAACTTAAGTATCTCGAGATGCTTAAGGGTAATTAAGGAGGATAATCTATCTGTCTGAGGTTGCATAAATTTGGTAGTCATTTCATAGTACAAAATATCATCGGTGATCGCTCCAGTAGAATGACAGGCCATTCATCCAACATATGCTTAAACATGAGGATTAATGCAAAGCATGTGACCAAATGGGATGCCGTCAGCAAAGGATTTGATATTTCTATGGCTAAGAAAGAATGTCTCAGTTCAACCATATGTATTTATGGTCCAGAACAAGAAGCAATGAATTCAAAATTGTTAATGTGAACAACATTAAACTTGAAGGGACTCCCCCACCATACTTTTGGAGTTCAAGTTTGGATTTAAGAGGATGGTTGTGAATAATTCATGCACAATATCTCTCCATACATTCTTTCCGAGCCGAAGAGATCATGGCCTCCTCGTCAGGAAATGGCATTGGTGGTTCCCTAGATGAGATTGGCCAGGCATTCAAATAGGAAATTAAGGACATAATCTCCAAGACAGGTGGGAAAATAATTTTTGAGGCTTACTGTCATTTCAACCTAGTAACGAGTCAGTTGGAAGTTCTTAAAAAATATGTTGAAATTATGCAAGCAACGGTGGAGGTAATTATTTCCAAGATAGAAAATCTTGATTACAAGGTGGAGAACTTTGAGGTTAATGTGGATAATGCGAATGTTTTAGTGTTAAAGAAATATTTGACCTCAAAGAAAACAATGAACAGGATATGATGATTGGTGAGGGAGGGGCTCTCCCTCCAGTGTTTCTCGATTAGCAGGAGTTGGAGTAGGAGCAGGGGAAGGGGTAGTAAGGAGCAACATATCCATTCTAGTAGGAGGAAGCAAACAAAGTTGCTACGAAGGAATTCAGCCAGAACAATGTCGAGAGAGCCAGGTAGTTAATTTCATAGTAATAGCTAGGTAGATTATATTAAGTAGGTATGTAATTATCGATGTGTTATTTTGGAGAAATTACTAGAAGAATCATGTAGTAAATATGGAAAAAACATTAATGCATACCCAAAGACACTGGTCAGAGAAATTTTGGAGGACTCTGGAAATTTTGATGCTTTTGAATGTAATGGCACTCGCTAGATTCTAGTTTGATTAATAAAAATACACCCATTCCTTTAAAAAAAATAACATGTGAAAATGATGCATGTCCAACAGTCGACATAAGTCAAAATGGTACATCATGTACAAATGATATAAATAAAAATGATGAATTATGTAAGACAAAATGATACAAGTCAATATGATACGTCATGTCCAAATGATATAAGTTGAAATGATACATGTCAAAAAGACAAAACTCAATAATATGGTACAAGAGGCCATGAAAATAATACATATGATAGTAACCATGAAAATCAACATCATAACAATATATAAAAAATGATCCATGATGTAGTCTATATGATCATGAATGTCACTAGCTACTACCAACAACTGCCTCATGACTATCATCACCATTGTGATCATCATTATTATCATCATCATCATCCAAATAATATTATGTATCAGCATTGTTCTCATTGTCATCTGTATATATGTCATCATGAGAATCATCTACCATCTCATCTTTGGAGCCAACATGATATGGATTTATTTGATGAGGATCATTCAGTTCTTTTGGAAGATCCCTGTTCATCTAGGTAAAAAATTACAATGAAAAGTTAGTATTTATTTCATCAAATAATTAATTTCTATGTTATATATATAATATTACAACATATGAAATCAAACAACAATCATATTACATCATATCAAAGTGCACATACAATAATAAAATTTCAAATAAGTTACAACTAATATGCTGTAACATCGGATGTTGTAACTATAAACCATTTCATCTTGCTTCTCAGAGCTTGAAAGTGGGCATCCACAAAGGTGTTTCTACCACCAAACACTACACCATCACTTGGGGGATCAAAAAAACAAATTGAGAAGCACAAACATAGGTAAAAACGGATTAAGAAGCATATGCTATAACAATGGATGTTGTAATAAGATATGCAATAACATATGCTGTAACAATAGATGTTGTAATGACAAATGCCATAAAAGATGTTGTAACAATAAATGTTGTAGTAACAAGCCATTTCATATTGCTTGTCAAATCTTGAAAGTAGGCAACCAAAGAGGTATTTCTGCCACCCAACACTACACCAACAATTGAGGGATCAAGAAAACAAATTGAGAAGAAAAAACATAGGTAACAATGGATTGAGAAACATATGCTTTAACATCAGATGTTATAAGAATAGATTCCATAACAACATGTCAATGTTAAATATGTTGAAAATGTTGTAACAACTAATGCCGTCAGATCCATTACTGTTGAAAATGCTAAAACTGCTGTAAAGGGTGATGCTATAACAAATCACACTATTGAAACTATTGAAACATTGACCATTACAAAGGATATTGTAAAAATGGATGTTGTAACAATTGAGGGGGTAGAAATCCATTTTATTTTTCTTGTCAAAGCTTGAAATACGGTAGCCAAAGAGGTGTTTTTGCCACCCAAAACTACACCAACACTATGGGGATCCGGAAAAAAAAATTAAGAAGCACAAACATAGGTAACAATGGTTTGACAAGTAGATGTTGTAACAAAAAATGTGTAACATCACCAAACACACACTATTAGAGTAATGGGGTAAAACATATTGATTTTCTCCGAACTTTACTTGACTTCCCAACTCATCATAAGGGCCTCACAACTAGAGTTGTTACTCCACATGCTTATGCTTGTATGTGTCTAATATTTTTATATATATAAATATATATATATATTATAATTATAATTAATATAATATATAAATATATATAATATATATAGATGTATGTATCTATATAGATATATATATCAGGCTTTGTCAAATGCAACAACCTCTGCTCAACACATCAACCTGTTGCTGACCTGTCGAGAGGGTCCACCTCCTACCAATCACAGAACATTCGGGCTGGCATGTCATCTAGCTCATACCAGCTAACATCACCCGGTTGATTCCATATCGGCGCCACAAAATCCTCTCGGGTAATAATCTAGGTTTGTACCTTCGGGCGACGTCGTCACTTCCTCATCTAATTGCGTTAAAGGAAAAATCAAGTCACACTAATGAAGAGTCTCCATGGCTAAGGTTTAGAGTTGTGCAATGCTTTGCTGATTTTTCATTATAATTTTAAGGCTTTCCCTGCTACGCCACATCGATCTTGCCTTCAATCTCTACCATGGCTTGAATAAGGGATCTTGACCCTGCCTTAAGAAATGCATCATATGAGGATCTTTACAATTGTCATAAGAGCAAGTCTCGACCCGACCATAATTTCCCTGGATTGGCTATTTCATCCATGGCTCTATCTCAGAGGTCCTGCAGACCTCTGGATCAATGCTAGTACTCAATATCAATATTGATGGTTTATTAAGATTCCCTATGGTGCTAGCCCACCTAAGCTTGAGCCAATACAACTCCAAGGTGTTCCTGGCCCTTCTTCATTCCCCGTTCTCGAACAGGGAATCGTGGGCATGCTGCCATAAGTGTTCTTGTAGTCCTTACCTACCACCGACTATGTCTGAACTCCTGAAATGTATCCACCCTACCTATCACACACCAAAGGTTTTAAGCTTCAAAGTAGGTCTGCAAGTAGCTTCATGGAGATATTCAGATACTTTCGGGGTTGAGCTAGCTACACATTGTTGTAAGCAAAAGATATCTAGGTTGCTTAGAATGCAAGGCTGGTGAATCCTTCTACATGGGTTTTGTCTATTCCTACACTTAAAGGGAGGATAACCCTCCCAACATTTACTTAATACATTTAGAACAAGTTCAAGGGCTTATATCTCGGTGAAAGAACATCCATGTATATGTACAAACATTTCAAAGTAGGCTATCTCTTATGTACTTATTTTATGTTAATAAAAAGGGTCTCTGTGCCTGATGTTCCAAGTTTTTATTCCACATCCTTATAGATCCTTCCACCACCTGTGGCGTTTCATGACATCTTTGTATTACTTACATATGCGCTGTTAATCAGTATGAATGTGTTAAAATTGGAAACTAGGGCCAAAATCCACACAGGTCATCTTATTTATGACAACTGATATTTTTCTTAGATTCCTTTCTTTGAGAGGTGTAGGATTATCTAAATATCATCTGATTCTGACATGTATAAATGGAGATATGAATTTATTTATATTATGGACAAATTGCCAAGGTTGGCCAACAAGCAAAATAGGCATTCTTATCCCCAACTCATCCTCAACGTTGCATATAAAAGGAGGAGACCTCATCTCATTTGGATATCATCTCATCTTCACTTGTCTCTCTCTACTCACTTGATTGGGTACATAGATTAGGGAAACCATCTCTCACACGTGTGAAGGAAGAAGGAGTTGACTTTGTTGACCAGCATTGACCGAGCTGCAGAGAGACTATTTGGTTACGTTGACCTGTTTTGACTATGGATTGGGTGAGGTAGCTTCTCCTTGGATGGCTGTAGATCTAGGCATTGAAACCGAGGTGATATGACCTCTAGTTTGACCAGCATTGACTGCCCTAGTTGCTGGCTGCAATTTGAATTCAGTTGACCAAACTTTGACTAAATTTTTCGGACTGCTTTGGATAGTTTGGATTTGCTGTTGGAGGCCAAAGTTGATTAGGTTTAACTGAGTTGCCTAGAGAAAGGATTCTGCCCTATTTGACCAACGTTGAATTTTCTGTTTAGGGCTTTTCTACTGTTGTCATAAATGATCAGATTTGTAAATTTTCACTATATCTCTTTGTTGAACGATTGAATAATATAAGAGGAATTGATTAAGGGTTTCCCCACATTGGGGTTTTTACCTAGCTGGTGCCACATCTTGTGTCCTCTTGTCTTGGCTTGTCTTCTAATGTTTATGTTTATGTTCTATCTACATTTTGCTATCATGCTGATGTGATTGCTAAATTGGATATTGATATTGGCTAATAAAGAAATTGAAGTAAATTTCTCTTAAGCATAGAACATACAAAAAATTAACATGGTATCGGAGCTAAGGTGAAGACAAAGCCCAAGCAAGAGTGAAAAAGAAATCATCGAAGATAGTTGGTTAAGGACAAAAGGCTCAATGGGTTCCTCATACCACTTCTCAGTTGAAGAAAAGCTCTATGAAAATTCTGACTATCATGGATGGAAGACGTCTCTTGATCTGACCTTGGAAGAATAAGAAGTGTTGGATTATGTGAAGGGTAAAATCCCTGTGCCTGCTTCAAATGCATCGACTGCTACAAAGTCCAAGTACAATAAGGCTGGAGACAAAGCGAAGAAGATTATCAGAGATTCCATTGACAAGTGTCTGGTGGCCTACATATCCGATTTGAACAACTCCAAGGAGATCTACGATAGGTTGGTCAACATGTTCAAGGTTAGTGATGCAAATAAAATTTTATTTCTCAAAATAAAGTTGAAGAATATTAAGAAGGGAAAGGACGAGGATATTCAATCCTACTTCTTCAGGATCACTGAGATAAAAAAATGACCTACTTTCATTGGAGAGGTCATTCTTGACAAGGAACTTACTATCACCACCCTTAGAGGACTCCCACTCGAGTGGTATATATTTAGAACCACTATTCTCAATAATGATTGAATTCCAGGGTTTGTAGAATTGATGTTGAGATGCCTTCAAGAAGAAATAAGAATGGCGGAGCAAGAAATGCCTTCTAATAGGGACAACCCCATTGCTTTCTCCACTCATGCCAAAAGGAGAAATAATGTAGGGTCTAAAGGTCATTTCAATGGAAAGCATCGATCTAAGGGTGGAAGGAAGGGAAGGTGATTTGTTTGCAATAAATTTGGCCACTATGCAAGGGAGTGTCCAAATAGAAGGGACACATCACATGACAATGATCACAATCATTCAAGGGGTAACTTCAATAACAAAAATCAAAGGAATGTCAGGCTCAATGGCAAAGGAAAAAGGAATGTGGGACATCATGGAAATGGTCAACCCTCTAAGAAAGCAAGGAACTTCAGGTATGAAAAATCAAATGTTGTTAACAATAAGCAAAAGGATTACTATCTTATATCAGCCCTCTCCATTACCTCTCCTTCGGACACTTTGGGGAATTGGATAATTGATAGTGGTGCCTCAAGGTACTTCACCAGATATAAGGAAGCTCTCTCTAATCTGATAGAGAAGGAAAAAAACTTGGGGATTATTCTTGGAGACGATTCCACCTATCTCATGAAGGGAGTAGGGAATGCTACCCTTCAATTGAATCAAGGTAACATGATTCATTTACAAGAATTTCTATATGTACTTGATCTCAAGAAGAACCCGATGTCCATTTCAGCAATGGAAGAAAAAGGATACAAGGTGGAATTCATCGATGGAAAGGTATGTGTTTGGAAAAAGGAATTTTAAAGATGCTTTTAATCTTGGGTTCTGGGTTGATACTTTGTATCAAGTTGGAGGAAGCCCATTGGGAGCCATGTCTTGCGATACATCTCTACAATATGAACTATGGCACCAGGGGTTTGCCCATCTTCATTATAAGTCTCTTCCTGATGTGAGACAGATAGTGATAGGTATGCCAGAGTTCAAAGCAGAGCATGAAGGTGTATGTTCGAGATGTTTTGAAGGAAAACTTACAAGGGGACCATTCCCCTCAAGTAATAGCAAGACCACAAATATATTGCAGTTGATCCACTCTAACATATCTGGTATGATGCCCGTAAACTCTTTGTGAGGATACTTATATTATCTTACCTTTACATATGATTATTCTCGCAAGTCTTGGATCTACTTCTTGAAAAAGAAGGATGAAGTGTTCACCTGGTTCCGTCACTTCAAAGACATGATCGAAAACCAATCCGAGAAGAGAATTAAGATATTGAGGATTGATAATGGGACTGAGTACGAATAAAATGAATTCCATGATTATTGCAGAGAAGATGGAATTAAGAGGGAGATTAAAAACACCATAACTCCTGAGCATAATGGTGTGGTTGAAAGGAAGAATCGTACTATTGTGGAAGTTGTTCATGCCATGCTTCATGATCAAGGGATTATGAAGTTTCTATGGGCCGAAGCTACAAATACTGCGGTGTATTTTCAAAACCGATGCCCCCAACAGGCATTGGACTCCAAGAATCCTGAAGAAATTTTCACTGGTAAGAAATCCGTTGTCTCTTATTTTAGAATTTTTCGAAGTCCCATATATATTCATGTGCCAAAAGAGAAAAGAAGCAAATTGGGTGCATCATGGAAGAAATGAATCTTTGTGGACTATACCAAAAATCCTAAGGGCTATAGAATTTATGTAGCTTGTCAAAGGGAAGTTGAGATAATTCATGATGTCACCTTTGACAAAGATATGCCCTCACTAAGATCAACAACCTTCCTATTCCAAGGAAGGACAAAGAAGATGACATGAGAAAACAAGGTGAAAAAGAGTACGAGGCAATGCTTGATGTTGATGAACCTTTGGATCCTATTGATACTCCTTCCCAAGAGCCCTCCTCCACCAAGAGGAGACCCTCATGGCTTAGGGAGACTCTCAAAGATGCTGAGAGACATATTGTACCAAGGGGGACTTTCCATGAGAGCAAGAAGCTAAACATGTATCAAGGATACTTGACCATCATGAGCAATATCATTCAAAATGATCCTTCATCATTTGAAGAAGCTGTGAAGCAACAAGTATGGAAGGATGCTATGAATGAAGAATACGAGTCTATTATGAAGAATTATGTCTAGGATGTGGTTCCTAGACCCCAGGACAAATCAGTTGTCACCTCTAAGTGGCTCTACAAAATCAAGCATGGAGCTGATGGGAGTGCATAAAAGTTCATGGCTCGCTTTGTTGCTCAAGGCTTCTCTTAAAAGGAAGGTGTAGATTATGATGAGATATTTTCACTTGTTGCCCGATACACCACCATCCGCTCGATCATAGCCCTTACTGCCTTGCAAGGATGGAACCTACATTAGATGGATGTCAAGACCACTTTCTTGCATGGTTCGATTAAAGAGGAAGTCTATGTGGAACAACCCGAGGGGTTTGAGGTTCATGACCGAGAATCTCATGTATGCAGGTTGAAGAAAGCTCTCTATGGCTTGAAGCAAGCACCCCGAGCTTGGTATGAGAGGATTGATAACTATTTGATGAGGCTGAAACTCACTAGAAGTGAAGCCAATCTGAACCTTTACTTTAAGGTTGAAAATGATAAACCTCTCATACTGGTACTTTATGTGGATGACCTCTTTCTGATAGGTACAGACCCTCTCATTCAAAAATGTAAGAGGGAGTTTGCTTTTGAATTTGAGATGAAGGACCTAGGACCAATGCACTACTTCCTAGGGTTGGAGGTATGGTAAAATCCAGGGGAAATTTTACTATCTCAAGGAAAATATGTTTAGAATATATTAGAAAGATTTGGGATGGTGGACTGAAAGCCTGTGACTACCCTGATGGAACTTAACTTCAAGAAGTTATGTGGTAGTGCTGCTGGACCTGAATTGGGAAATGCTTTTGAGTATCGTCAACTCATAGGGGAGTTGATGTTCTTGGTGAACTCTTCTTCAGACATATGTTTTGTAGTTAATATGTTGATCCAATATATGGTTGAGCCTGTTAGTGTCGGTCTTGAGCCCTCCATCGGTGATCAAAAGCTCTTTGTATGTGCATAGGTAGGTGTCTCATCACTGTCAGTTTTGCATCCCGTTAGGCATGCCATAAAACTGATGGAGGGGCTGGTCCTTGTTCCCTTCTTGGCTTTGCTGG
>APFE030043814.1:94367-111647 GCA_000404065.3 Pinus taeda | reverse complement strand
ACATGCAAATTTTGACTTTCTGCCCCTTTTTTGAGTTGCAGAAAGCTGCCTTGGGAGAAATGACTTTTGAGGGGTCAAATCAACTCCAAATTCATAAATTCCAGTTGGGTTGGAAATTATACTCACATACCTTTCCAATGAGCTATCTTGCACCTGATTTGGACACCGGGAAGGCCCTCAAACAGAGCTGTCAATGCGCGTGACCAGTCAAAGTGAGGGGTGCGACCACTCAGGGGAATTTCACTGTTTTGACCAGTTCGGCCAGCAAAGCACTGTTTTCACTTGGGTTGACCATTTGGGCATGTAAATGATGGATTCTTGTGTAAATTTCATGGCATTAGATACTTTTACTCTTCTTTACCTCTTCTATAAGATTCTTTGATGTAAATAGTGAATATTTAATGCATGGATAGTTTTCCTAAGTTTTAGAGGCAAGTTGTTGAGCTGACCTATTATCTAGTGACTGATTTAGAATTAGTTACAACAGCTCCTAGGAAGCTGAGATTGACCCCTAGAGGTGGGGGAAGAGGTTAGACCTTCTATATTATGCCTTCTCTTTCTCATTTTCATGGTTGGACTCTAGAGGGAAAAGCTCTATTGTATTTTTGACTTGTATTTCTACAATTTGAGGAAAAGGAAGGCCAGGGTTTTGCAGACTTCATTGTGTCTTGTGGACTCTTGTGTTGATGGTGTGTTCTCTTATTGTAATTGTAAGTGTGTTTTATGTGTTCCATATCTTTCTTTACTGCAGCTTATTAAACAAAAGAAGTGATAAAGTTTGAATTCATGCATGCCATGCTCAGCTTTCAATTTTGTTTAATATTTATGTTTTCCACTGTCTAGAGAGGATTCAAAGTCATTGTTTGCCCTCTTTAGCCTCTTTTCTTTTCTCCTTGATCATCCATCTCAGCTAAAGGCATCAGCACAAACTCCTACCTTGCCCCAAAGACCCACCTGCAAAAACTAAGCTCAATCCCCGCACCCTGAATTGCACTCCCTCCAATTGCCACCAAAAACCCCAAAAACCTTAAATAAACCCTCCTTATCAGTTTACTAGCCTAATATCAGTGTTTCTAATTAGTCAAATCATCCTATTGAAAAATCCACCGAGTTTGACCGGAGAGAGCCTTCTCCTGCCTCGTAGGGCTAGCTACGAGGCTGAATGGTTTGATGTAGCCTTGAGATTTGTCTATCTCAGCCTAGGTGAAATTTCAAGTGCTAACACACCCTTCAAAGGTCATGAGAAAACACTTTTAGAGGAAGAAGGAAAGACTACATCAACCCAAACGTTGAAGGTTCCATCAGCTGGAAGAGCATTTAGAGTTGTGACATTGGCTCAAAAGTTCCTTGGGATGATTGGTAGTAGGGTGGATATGAAATCAACACTAGACGTTGCACCACAACCTATCAGATCAATTGGATTGGCATTGAGGTACGAGATTTCCATATCTTTATTGGTATAGATTCAGTAAATTCATTTATCAAGAAGATTGATGCAACAGTTATTGAAGGAAAAAAAGTACCTCTACTAAATGTCACATTACAAGAAACACCAACAAGATGGTCAGGAGTTCACCGCAACTACCTCAAAGAATGGGAGAAGATCAAAATAGACATGGAAGTAAGATTCATACAAGCGGGGGAGTACCCTCAATATTTCTTCAAATACAAGGGGAACTTGGATCCTTGACAACATTTACAAAATTGTAAGGATGGATGGAATCAGGAAGGAGTTCCAAAGGTGTTATGGGTGCCTGGTTTTATACACAACCTAGAAACCTTTTGAAAAGATTGGAATGTACAAGAAGAAATAAAGAGACAAACTGGAGATTTGGACAATTTGGTTGATTAGTCTGTCAACAACTTTTATTTTTTAGACCATGACAAGAGGCTAACTAAGGCATTGCAGGATGTCAAGTGGATTCTTCTCACCTTTAGTTAGCTAATGGAGGGGTACATAGATCTGAATACTTTACAACATATCTACAAGTCTGGTTATCATGAAGCAATAACAAGTGGGAAGGTGGACAGAGAACTAGATGAAGATGATCTGCAGGAATTACGACATCTATCATTCCAGAAACCATAGAGGAAAGGGACATCAAGGATGGACCTATCGGTGATGCTCCACATTTTTACGGAAACATAACATCGAAATTGATGACAAACCCAAGTTAGCCTCAATTGGAGGTTATTGGGATGAGAAAACTACAAAGGCGATCTTTGAATTCCTGAGAGAATATGAAAACTTGTTCCCTTTTTCGGTTGTGGAATTGAAGGAGATCAAGGAAGGTCTAGGGGAGATGAAAATTATGCTAAAATCAAATGCAAAGCCAATAAAACATCAACCATACTGACTGAAACAAAGGGTTAAGCAGAAAGTGAAAAAAGAAATAGACAAGATGCTAGCAGTAGGGCTTATATTTCTAGTGGATGAGGTAAAGTGGGTAACTCTGATTGTGATACAAAACAAGAAAGATGCTAAAAAGATAAGGGTTTATGTGGACTACCATAGTCTAAACAATGCTTGTGTACATGATCCTTTTACTACACCATTTAGTGATGAAGTTCTAGTCTCTAGATAATGTAACGAGGAATGAAGCCTACTATTTTATGCATGGATTCTCTAGTTATCACCAAGTCATGATCACGGAAGAGGATAAGAAGAAAACTAAATTTAGCATAGAATGGGGACCCTATGCCTATCATGCTATGCCATTCGGTCTCAAGAATGCACCTGCGGTGTTCTCAAGAATTGTGATTGTCGCCTTTAGAGATTACGTCCATAGTTTCCTACAAGTCTATATGGATGACTAGACAGTCTATAGTTTGCTGAAGAAACACTCAAGTCTACTTAGAATCATGTTTGATCGATGCAGACAACTACAAATATCACTAAATTTCAAGAAGAGCATATTTGCAGTCCCTTTTGGCACACTTTTGGGCCACATAGTGTGAAAACAAGGAGTATGTGTAGATCCTGCTAAGGTTGTGTCGATTGTGAATATGGACCCACCCACAATTTTAAAATATCTTAGATCCACCTTGGTACATACCAGGTACTACAAGAGGTTTATCTGCAATTATGCTTCAATTACTTCATCGATGGAGAAGTTGTTGAGGAAGGTTGAACAATTCGTGTGGTCCACTCAACATACTAAAAGAAAACCTAGTAAGTTCGTTGATCTTGGTCTACCCCAACTGGAACAAACAATTCCATGTCCACATTGATGCATAAGGCATTGCTCTAGGTGATGTTTTGTCTCAACCGGGGGAAGGCAACCTCAACCACCCAATTATTTTTCTAGAAAAAAATTTTCCACAACAGAAAAGAACTATACCACCACTGAGCGAGAGGCACTGGCGATGGTATATTCGCTCCAAAAATTTAAACACTATTTACTGGGAGGCCCATTGAAGTTTTTCACTAACCATTCTGCTTTGAAATATTTAATGAACAAGCATATACTTGAAGAAATAATTTTTAGGTGGTTGTTTTTATTCTAGGAGTTCACATTTCAAGTGATTGTTAAGCCTGACCGATTGAATGTGGAACTTGATTAACTCTCACGGTTGGAATCAGGAGAAAGTGGAGGATCCTTGGATGATCAACTATCGATGTCGATCTATTCCATATTGAAGTAGTACTAGATAACTTCAAAGACATTGCATTTTTTTTAGCTACGAGTGAATGTAAAAAAGAATACATGACCAAACAAAGAAGACAAATGGTCATTTGAGCTGCTTATTATCAATTAATTGCGGGGAAACTATGTAAATTGGGCCTTGATCAGATGTTGTGCAGATGTGTCCTGCACCATTAGAGACATGATGTACTGTGGGAATGTCATTTAGGAGTTATGGGTGGACATGTTGGAAGAAAGGCTACCATGAGGAAAGTATTGCAGGCAGGACTATGATCGCCGATGATTTTCAAAGATGCGAAGGAATATGCCACAGGCTGTGATGTTTGCCAAAGGGTTTGAAGACCATCACACCATGATGAACTACCATGATCCAGGTGGCTCTAGACACCCTCAGAATTTAGAAGTGGCTAAATAAAAGCTCAAAAATAAAATTCCTTGGATTGAAGTGAAACTAGCACTAGATTGCAGTGCTCATCATTCTGATTCCAACAGTGTGAACAAATCTCAAGTCTGAGTTCATATGCTCAAGTTACAGTTGGTCAAATTTTTGGTCAACCTTGGCCAAGTGGCAAGTTTAAGGAGGCAACAAATTGGCAGAACTCGATGCACATAATCTAATCACTAAAATGGGTGAATTTGTCGAATCGTTAATTTGTCGAATGACCCTTATTTTAGGACAAGTTAAAAAGGACTAATTTGTTGTTAAAAATGAAATATATTAAAAAATAAGGGGGTGGGTCGGGCCCGTTAGACCCACCCACCCCACCAGTTAGCATCGAATTATATATATATATATATATAAATATATATATATATATATATATATATAATATATATAATTATATATAAATACAAAGTCCAAATTGGGTCGGTGGCTACCACCCTCGCCGAACCCCACGCCACTTATATCTTCTCTCTTCTCTCTCTCTCTATATAATATAATATATATATATATAATATATTTGGTTGGCAGGCTGTTAAGGGCAAACCCACCACACTCATTGTGACATATGTAGCCACAAACCACCAAGTTAAACTAGCGTTGTTTCAACCATTACACCATAACCATATGCTGCCAACATATAATGTAACACCAAAACATTTGTTAACACACCACAACGATTACCATTGCAAGCACTGAATGCCGAGTCATATGCCAACGTATTACACCAACCATTTTCTATATAAAACATTAACCTTCAAAATGCTAGTGTCAACATTAATGCAAAATACCAAAATATCATTGTCGCCTTGGGGGATCGACCCCTAGTCTCCCACCACCCAACGATTTGCTGGCCATGGGCTAGCCAAAAGGCCAATGACTTTCTTGTTATATCTGCCCTCCAATATTATATTTAAACCGTAACATTAAATCATTTCCCCAACCGACAGAGAAGCGTTGAGCCAGACTAGAGCAAAACCATGAGAGGGCAGAGATAATGGAACCATGATCAAGGGATTTACAAAGATGCTAAAAAGATTCCATTGAGTGCTAGAGGTGTGAGTGATAGAATTTGATAAGATGATAGTAATTTTTGTAGTTTTTCTCACCAAGAGTCCAACCATGCATTCAAAATCTCCATCTAAACAACATAAATTTAGGTGTCCAACAAAAAGGAAGCTTTGGAGAATCTTGTGGAATCTAAAAGATTCCCTTGGAGGCTGATTTTTAACCGAGGCAGAATGATGTCGACTTTATAGTCATTTTTCACATAATTGCATAGGGAGCGCAATGGTGTGATTAGAATATTCATTCGATCAACATATTTTCCAGCCATCTTCAGGAAGGAATCTTTGGGCAAATCTAAATGATTCCCAAGGGTCTTCAATTTGAAGGTGTCAAAAATGGGCAAAGTTTATAGTCATTTGACACAATTTCACGCCAAAAATTCAATGCGGGTTTTTGTTTCAGCAGTTAAGATTTGCATTTTTTGGTCATCCATCAAAGTGGAGGTATATGAGGTAGTTATGCCATGCTTTTCTTTTGATTTGCTGAGATGATGTTTTTGTTGTTGAGATTCCTAATTACCATTATGTTGATGGATACTTGTATACCACATTTTGTGATATTTTATTAGCTTGTCATGCTGAAGGAATGACCATTTGAGTGAGAGTTCCTATAGGGAGAACATCTCATGAAGGGACATTCCACTCTTGTTGAGGGAATTTTCCCATATGAGTGAGAGTTCCTAAGAAAGTCTCATGGAGAGACATACCATTATGGTTAAAGGTATTTATCCTTGAAGTGACAAAGAACATACTATGTACATCATCATCATTTACAACATTCAATGAAGCAACCTCCCCACACTTCACACCAGGGCCCAGAGATGTAACCCATATTGGGTAAACTTTGTTATCAATGTGTTTGTGTTCTTGATTTGATGGTTGTCATTATGTTTCATCTTCTTTACAATATGCACATGTGGATTTTCATGCTCTTTTGAATGCAATTATGCTAACATCACATAAGTAAAATATCTTAGTTAATTATGATAGTTGAAGAGATCCAAATCATGCCATTACAAACCAATATGTGTAATGTAGATATTTGAGAAATGGGCGGTCAACTTTATAGGACCCATCAATCTCTCGACATGACACTCTCACACTAGGTATATAATCACCACAATAGAGTACCTCACCAAATGGGCAGAGGTCGCACTAGTTAAGGATTGTACTGTGCATACTGCCACCAAATTCATATTTGAGAACACCATATCTAGATTTTGCTGCCCCAGGAGTCTTACTAGTGATCAAGGGACCCACTTCATCAATGAAATAGTTTCCTCCATACTTCAAAACTTCATGATACAACATCACAGGAGCAACCTATATCACCCTTAAGCTAATGATACCGTATAGGATTTCAATAAGATATTGGAGAAGAGTTTGACTAAGATATTCTCAACCAACTAGGATGATTGGGATGAGAGAGTGCCAACGACTCTATGGACATACGACATAACTGTTAATAATTTATGCAAGCATACACCTTTCTAGCTTGTGTATGGATGAGAGGTTGTGGTACCAACTAAATTTTCTATTCCAAACCTTTTCATAGCTTAGGCCACTCATATGGAAAAGGAAGAATCAATTCAGAAGAAGTTAGATGAACTTCTGGAGCTTGATGAGGCTACATTTATAGAAGATTTCCATCAAATGGTTGAGAAGCAAAGGCAGAAGACATGGCTTGATATGCATATCAAGAGAAAATCATTCATAGTAGGAGGTCATGTTCTACTATACAATAGAAAAGTATTGAAGTTTCCCAGAAACCCACAGATGCATTTGTTAGGTTCATTTGTTTTTTTCAAAGTAAAGGATTCAGGAGCCATTAAACTTGCACAACTCGATGGGGTATTGCTACTAGGTTAGGTGAACAAAACACTCCTAAAACCCTTCCACAAATCAAACATTGTTACATATAATTGATTGGATCTTCGGAAGGAGACCATAGGTAGGAGTTGTTAGGAGTAGGTAGGTGTCTTTAGTTAGGCTGTCACTAGTCGTGTTAGTTTTTTTTTTTTCTAGTCAGCCAGTTCTTTTCATTTCAAAATAAAACTTCCGCCAGATCTCTTCCAGTTGTGGTTTCTCTACCACCTCACCATAAATGATTGTGGTCGGGGGGTGTCACAAGTGTTAAGATTCATTTCCGTAATCATTAGACAATAACCATGGTGTCAACCCGAACTTTTGTTAAATCTTTCCCATTATAGCAATAATCAATTCCTAAGCATCTTCCATCATGATAATATAATTACCCATAAAATCCACCTTTCCTTTTTCAGTATTGTGTCCTCTGATTCAGGTGCAGCTCAACCGATGACAATATTAACACGATTGAGTATGCATAGGGAAATTTGTCGTAGTAATTAGTTAGGAATTTTTGTCAAAAACGTCGTTTTGAGCTGGTCTACTTAATTTGCATGGAAATTTTGAATTTCTTAGAATCTGAAGACAAGGTAGTAGAGTCACTTAGTTTGTAGTATGTTTCTAATTTTTTTCGTTCCAAGATCAGATATCAGCCCCTTGTATTTTTTGTTTATCATCTTTGCTTTGAGATGACAAAGAGTATTGTATATGTTCCAGAGCTAGTATTGGATGAGATAAATTTGATGAGGGAGTCGGTTTATAGAAAGTATGATAAATCCATGTTGGTTGACAACAATCTCTTAGACTCCTTCTAGTTTCTAGCCATGAAATGTGAATTCTACACTAAATCAGCCATGAGGCAAGATGGAAGTGTAATAATCAAAGTCAAAACTTACTTTAGATGAATCCAGTGGTCCACCTTACTTAATTTAAGAAGTTTGCTTGTGTTTGGAACAAAAATGGCAGCAATGCAATGCACAAAGTTACTAATAAGCAGAATGCATGGAGGATCACTCTAGCTTGATAAAGAATACCAAACTCATGCAGTGGACATTCAAAGGCTCATAGGTTTATCAGCGGGAGGAGATGTGGTTTAAACTACATATCTGACAAATTCCAAGTGAGCGAAGAAGAAAAGGAATGGTGATTACTACAGCAAGTATGCTACAAAGAGAGGAGGAAAGGGAACACACATAGATTTGAGTAACACCCCGAAGATCAAGTTTGCATGCTACATTATTGTGGGGAAGTTGATGCGACATTTTTCTAAGAATGAGTGCACATCTGATATAATTTCGGTTGCGGAGCACTATGTAGAGGGCACCAAGCTGAATTGGTGTGCTTTCCTGTGAAGATGTCTACAAACGGTAGACCCATTTCATTTATGGATATCTTGTTTCTGATATTGCGATGTGGAAATGGTGCCCACCAGAGGGCCAAGAGTTAGCTCCCATCATAGAAGAGCAACCTCTTGCCCTCAAGTATGCGCCTTGGAGAACTTAAGGGAACCCAAGAAACAAGGAAATAAATGAGGCTTCCTTCAATAGTTGGTACAAGAAAATGTTGGAAGTCATCAAGGTTGTAGAAAGAGTTTTGAGGTCCCTACTTGATGAATATTCATCATATATTTTGTTTGGTGTTAGTCATGGGAGAACTTGGGTGAGGCCTCACTGTGTTTACCTCCAAACCTTCCATATGTAGCCCCAAACCTTCCTGTTGACTACCGAACCATTCCACATAAAGGTTGGTTCATGGCTAGGAATTGCAGGGATATTGGGGAAGGAAAACACATCTATTGCTTTAACGAGATGGTACCGCAACCACTACTAGGAGAAACAATTGTGGATTACAGAAGTGCATGGCCGAGGAGGAGTTTAAATCGATCATCAAACAATTGAAGAAATAAATGACGTCCTTGAAATAAACCATCGCCAATATTGGGGTCTCAACAGGTTTGGTTTCTACATTTGCTGAGTTTCAAGGTTTAAGACAATAGGATCATTTGATTATTGCTCCTCTAGTTCCTACACCGCTAGTAGTAGGACCCCATTCACATTCCAACCCTACCATCCCAATACCCCATGGCTCAAAGGCTACCAAACCTTCCATTGAGGCCAAAAAGCAGAAATCGACCCCGGTTAGTCAATATCACCATTAAAGAACCCCAATCCCATGCCACCTCACCCATCCTTGAAGAAATCCCACCCTCCACTTAAGTTGTGTCACCTAGTTCATGCAACCCATCACCACATACAACATCCACATTTGCCACCATTTCAGACACTATACCCTCTTGGACACTATTGAGATTAGAGATGGAAATGGAGGTTGAATTTGTTTTCCAGTCCATCATGGGAGTCTCCAAGGGAGAAGTTGTCACCTCTTCCATGGTATTTTTATTACTAGATTCATGTCCACTACTGAACATGGGACCAATCATTACCTAACCACTCACCACCACTATGAGCCCATTGTCACTACCACTTCATCTGATTCCTTCAATTCCACCAATCCTCATTTCCATCCAAACCACTCCTTCATCGACTGAACGGGAACTGAGAGAAGTTTGTCACATAGATTCAGTTCCTAGAACCCTCCACTATGCACCAGGATGATCTCTAGGGCTGGTCCTCAACCCAGTTATTTACTTTTATTCAACTGGTTGCAGAAAGAGTCCCAGTGCTACACAATGATTTAATGATAGAGAATGAACAACAACAACAACAAATTTCCACACTCCCAACGGAACATGATCAACTCCTCCAAGATAAGAAACAACTTCAATGTCAGCTAGAGAATATCACTACAAAATTGCCAATACTGTGGCCTTCAATTTATGATGTTGTGACCAATGCCTTGGAAGATTTTTCAGCTTGCACATTGGCTGAATGTTGTGGCCATATCTAGGCCACATGCCATGATTTAATATCTACTAACCAAGATCTTGAGAAAACCCTCACTGCAAAAAAAATTGTATTACCATACCCTGCCATGAAATATGTGAATGAAATAGAATAGAAGATGAACGACACATCCACACTTAAATAACCCATTTTCAATGTTGTGAATGATGCCTACACTCTACTGCAACAAGTTCACGACTGGTTGAGTTTCCTTGTGAACAAAAACAAACCAATCTACCCACTTCATAGTCGAGTCAGTCAGCTCCTCAATGATGCTAGGAACACTAAAGACAAAGACCAATGGAGGATGATCAGGGAAAATATAGATGCTCTGGAGGCCCACATTCAACATATAGAAGATGATTCGGTAAAGACAAACCAGATACTCTGAGACCTCCATCTCTTAGATAAAACACACCTAGAGACACTACAACAGTTAAGTGATGCCATCGATAAATAGTGGACTTCCTTGTTGATGACATGGCCAGCCCAATGGCAGTCTGACGCAAAATCTAAGTTCCTTGGACAGGCAGCTATAATTACAGAAATATGGGAGGCAATACTCAATGAGTACACCTAATTCCGCTAGGCGGTCATCGAGTCTGTCCCTAAATTAGGGCCTTCGTTTAAAGAGGCCATCCAAGAGGAAGCACCAATAGAAGCATCTACAACAACACCAATAACAGAAGCATCAGCAGCATTGACAACGCCGAAGAAATATTAACTCAGGCACAAGTTAATGGAATGTGATCGGGGCCTTCATTTTTGGAGGAATTAGGAATTTTTGGAGAAAATTCAAAAGGTTGTCGACAAGGGGTGGAAATGGTCATTGGAGAGTTGCGGGAATAATAGCTAGGAAAAAGGAAGGAAATCATGGAAGACTGGAAGTTACAGAGGGATGGCGGGAAAGAGAGGATACAACTGAGTGGGGAAAGAGAAAGGACAAACAAGAAATGGATACAATTGAGAAAGGGAGAAGGCAAAGATCCTGAGAAGGAACTGGAAATCTAGGTTTCCACGTAGAGATGATTCAAAATATAGAAAGGAGAACTGGAAATGGTTTTTGTTGTTATTGATGTTATTACCATTATTGTTACAGAGCTATGAGACTTCTCTCTATCTTTTAGTACATAATCTGGTGTATTGTTCTGTTGAGTCTTGTATGTTGAAAAAAAGGCCCTAAGCCTGATGTAAGGTATTCACCACTCAGTTAAATGATGAATTCTATTATTGGGACCATTTTGTGTTAGTTTCATGTTATTCTAGTTCTTTAAATTTTTTATGTATGAGCATATTTTAAGCAATATCTCTGTTACAGTATATATGGCCTGTTGAAATCAAACTTTTTTTGTAGAATAATTCAGTTTTCATTGTTCTCGATTCTCTAATATGGTTCTCAATGATACCAGATCTCAAACCCCATCTAAATAAAGTCACAACACACTTAGGGTTAGACTCCTTACCCATTCTGGGTAAGGTGAAAATGTCATCGTTGTGCTAGACTATAGCAAAGCCTTGTTGGCCTCTATGCCTGAACTTGGGGTCTCAAACATGTTGCTATTTCGGTGCCAACACATGACAGGATTTGTAGGGTGCCAAGGTGTGCCAACATGTGTCAATGAGTGTCAAGGAGAAAAAGGGAGAACTAAGCTAAAATGCAAGGAAAGGAATGCATAGTAGGTTTAACGAATTAGGGCTTTACCTTTTTCAAAAGGGGCATGCTAAGCACACTAACAATATGTTCCAATACATGCCAAGTGCTAATGAATGTCAATGCATGCCAAGGTGTTTCATATCATGTTAGGGACTAGAGGGCATGCCAACACATGTTAGGGGACTTCCATGTTGTGTTAGGGAATGCCAATGTGTGCTTTGGTGTTGGGCGCAGGATCCCCCAAGGAAAGTTTTGGGGCTTAAGGCCCAAGTTTTGACTAAATCCAATGTAAAGACTCCGCGTTTTGTGGGCATAGAGCACAAACTTGTAAATGAGTCATAGGTTGTCCGCCCTCATTTTTGTAAATGTAATGTTGGATTTAGAGATCCACCCATGGTTCGCAGACCATGGGATTGTATAAATAGAGTGAGGCTCTAAGTTGTAAATAAATAAGAGAAGTGGAAGCAATATAGATGAATAATTGAGTCTTATCGAAGTGTAGAGTCAAGTCTTGGGTCATAAAGAAGGAGAAGGCTCTAAAGCTGAGTGCGCAAAGGCCTAGTAGTTCACAGCCGAGTGTGCGGACCCCTGTAGCTGAGTGCATAGGGCAAGTCAAGTCTGTAACCTTTGGATAAGTAATAAAGAGAAGTTTCATATCATTTCTATGTATCTTTTCCTATTTTATGCATTGAGTATATTGGGTATGAATTGCATTTTTACTATTTATATGCGCAAACTTATATGATTATGTTGACCAAGAGAATGTAAGACAAAGTATTTGTTTATATGAAGTTAAATAACAAGTATAAGAAGATAAGTAAGATCCACGGTGTAACTTGGGGAATTAGCACAGATCACTACCTTAGCAGCGCAAAAGCATCCCAGTCCCTGGTTAGGTCTGCATGCAGGTGATTATAACAGATCTTGAAGGCCTCACAGGCCAGGGCGAAGTAACCTGCATGAAGGTATTCATAGTTGGACTAAACCGACCCCTCATACATCTCAAGGGTGCGGAAACTTGGTTCCAACATCCCCCCATACTGCTTCGGGTGAGACCTCAGTCCACCCTTTGTGGGTTGTTGCTGAAAGGGCCAGTAGTACAGGGATTTGTTTGGCTAATTAACTCCAAACCTGGGTCAGGCCCCATCAAGCCAACAAACGGTTCCATTGTCGGGACCGGAATTTGCATAGAGATGTTTGATGTCATACCATTGGAATCCAACTAAGAAGGAAATTGAAGGTTGGTTGGATAGGAGAATTCATGAGTTCGCGGCACAAGAGAATAGGAACTCGTTATTGACAAAATAAGAGTGGTTAGACTGCTACTTGTACACAGAGATCCATGAAATCTTCTTCGCATATTTCCCTACTGAGCTGTACGAGTGGGTCGTGAAGCTAACAGATAGCCAACGAAGATGGAAGCTTAACGGTCCTATTGTGTGGACCCCAAAGTTGGTGCACAAATTGTAAGAATCGAAGGATAAGATCGCGTGCACTATTGATCACTAGCTCAATCGGATTATAGGAGGATTCATTACTGAGTTCGCAGTAGATACTTCAGCCAAATATAGTGAAGCGGAGCGATGCTTTCTCAAAGGATCGCAAGGTAAGTATATAAAGTCTCTGAATACTTGGATTAAAATGCTATTGTGTGAAAAGAGGGTTATGTAATTACCTTGATGTTTGGAGCTACGCGAAGTGGAAAAACCTACAGAAATGAAGGAAGTAAGGGACTAGAGAATAACCCTTTGATTTCACCTCTGCGAGGGGATGAGGAAGAGCTCGCGAAGGTCTTGTTGCGAAGTGCGATCCATTAGATAAGGCAAAGGATTCTGCACATACCACCCCCACCCACACTGTCGCCAGTTTCACCGCCTTCACCTCCATCTTCACCCGTACCACCTCCGCGACCACCATGAGTCAATATGGCAAGCATAATAAAGTTGCATGTGTTCAAGGGAGTAGGAAATGAAGATTTAGATCAGTTTTGGTTCGTGATAAGAGCCGTATGGGAAGCGTAGGGAGTTACAAATGACATTATAAAGAAAGCAACGCTGGTTAATGCTTTTTAGGATTGCATGCTGACCTGGTATATTAAGCATTCTAATGATAATCCAAATGCGGGAATCGTGGATATCCAAGCAGTGCTAAACATAGAATTTAACAGGCTGAAGTCAGAAGCGTAGTCAATCATTAGGTTCAAAGAGATCACAATGCTACCAGTAGACACTCCTTGGGAGTTGGGCTAGAGGCTAAAGTGCACAATTCGTGAAGCTAATATGACTTTGACAAATGGACAACACTGCGAATGGTTTGTAGCATCGCTAACGCCACATTTGAGGAACGCCCTGTCGCAAAAAAGGTTAACAACTCAGACAAATGCCTTGGAGATCACGATGAGGATGCATGAGACCAAAATACAAGATCCTAACTTGGGAGTTTAGTAGATCCACGCACAGTTGAAAAATTTATGCCTTGAAATGCAGAGTCTGAAACAGGACAGGACAACTCGACTAGTAGTGCACGAAGAGGTATGGTGCGTTAAATGTAAGGGTCAGGGTCATGACAAGGACCACTACCCAGTGTTTTCAAATTACCTCATGGGAGGAGGACTGATGTCATTAAGGCTAAAAGCACAAGCGGGACCTAGTGCGGCACCTACTTTGTGGTGCGCGATTTGTCAAATAGGAGGGACTACCATTTGTTACAGAAGTATACACAAAATTCGCAACAATTGTTCTATAAATCTTGTAGGTCAGTAGGACATGATGAGCGCACTTGTAGAAGCTATCAGTTAATGATGGATAGAACTCCCACCTATAGAGTTCACGCCAAATCGCGGCCCCTAGACTCGAATGCAGGGATGGCGCGAATAAGATTTTAGGGACGCGAATGAGGCCGAGGTGGAGGAGGACCTGGAAGAGGTCATAGATAGCTAATATGCTAAAATTGCGGAGGGTCAGGACATTATGCTCACGATTGTATGAATCCAATGTGCCCATCATGTATGTATTATACCTTGTTTGATCATGAGATGGCGGATTGTCCTATGCTGATAGCTAGGATACGCGATAAGGGAGTGCTACCACCTCCCTCAACTCAGAACCTGCAGATGATGAGGATTAAGCCTCGCGAGGAAGATCTGAATGTGAATATTGTGCTCTGAAGTGGAATTGCGATGGGAGATGATAAAGGAAAACAACCCAAAGATAGCACCTGGGTTCACAAAGCTCTGACGAAGGAAGAAAAGTTTGATTTGGAGTGTGCTAAGGAAACCTTCATGGAAGCTAAGAAGAGCTTCACTGATGCCTCCACTTCAGGAAGCAAAGATAGACCAAAGCTAGAAATGGACCCATATATGCTTACAAAATTCCTGGAAACATGCATGAAGCTACTGCATGACAATAAGGCTATAAAAGGATTGTAGGAACTCATTAACAAATGCGTTGGGACCATGCCAAGAGAACCGGGAATAGTCTAGAATATTGGAAATTACAAGACTATGACAGGGGGAGAAATGAGGCTAACCATGCGGATTGGAGAATATGAGATGGACCAATTAATTTTGGACTTAGGATCAGATGTGAACGTTCTTCCGAAGTAGACATGGGAGCACATGGGGAGGCATACGCTGTAGTGGTCTCCTATTTAGCTACGAATGGCAAACCACTTGAAGGTAATAACCCTAGGGCGATTCCAGAGAATCACCGTGGATATTGAGGGAGTGAGCGTGCTAGTAGAATTTTAGGTGATAGAGATTTTTGATGACAACAATCCCTACCCCACACTCTTAGGAATTGATTAGGCCACTAACATGAACGGGGTGATTAATATGAAGAAGCGCAAGATGATTTTTGAGAAGAAGTCTCTGTGCGTAGTTATACCCTTAGACCCCGCTGAGGGATTGCACTAGATCGAGCTAGTGCACGACTATGAAAGCGACAACGATTTGGACTGCATCTACATGATAACTGCGCAAGAGCAAGATTGGGTAAATCCCACCTAGATGGATGAATATCATGGGAGTGTGAAAGCTCCTACACTTCAGATTCGGATGAGGAGATAGAATGATGGCAGAACCAGTTACATGAGGTAACTATGCTTAATTGTAACATGATGGCAAGGTCACTGTGTTTCGTATCAATAGAAGTGAGAGATTTCCCTACTTATGATGGATTAGGTGAGGTAGATACTTTCTTAGATAGATTCGAAAGGGAGGTGCTGGAAATGCAATGTTTCCAAGCCTTGAATTGGGTCTTGCGCACTACGCCCACAAGGTGGTGGGGTATGCACAGAGGAAGCTTTGAAGACTGGCGCGCGTGTAGAAAAGTGTTGTGCTCACGGTTTGGGAAACCTATAGTGCGATTGATGGATAAATACAATGGACAGGATGGTCCATGTGCACATCTGTCTAGATGGGTATAGGCATATGCTAAAAAAATCTACGCAGATACACATGAACTACGCGTTGGGAAATACGGTCAATAAGCATGTGTTGGGGGTAAAAATGTGCGAACGGTTCCTCAAGTTGGAATGAAAAAATGTGGAGAGAATGATCGCGTAGAAGGTTATCCATGGTGAATCATTTAATGAGGTGTGCGAAGCACTGTACAAGGTATGTAGTGCGTAGCGAAGTGATTGGGAGCTGCACGTACTAGCAGTCTTATGGGCTTATAGGACAACATGCAAGAAACTGATAGAATAGATGCCTTCTAGGCTGACCTATGGAGTGAAGGATGTAATGCCAATGGAATATATCATGCCTAGTCCACACGTAGTAGCACCCCCGGATATGATGGTTCACAAAGCCTTGGAAGAAGGGATCACCCAGTTGGAAGAACTCAAAGAAGAATGCTTACCTGATGAAGAAATTCCACAGGGTAATATTATGCTCCAAGAACTCATGAGTGAAAGAGTTCGGTTGAGGGAGAAAAGCACCATGGTCGAAGCAGAAGTCAAGAAGCTTGAGGAAGAAATAAAGAAGGACTTTTTTGATAAGAAAACTATGTTGATAAAATAGGATGCACACAATTACATTGACAAATTTTGGGACTACTGCCTAGAGTTGAACAGTTTAATGCCTTGGATTGGACCATATGTTACTAAGGGGATCACAGATGGTGACACAATGCAGTTGGTAAAATGTGTGATGTAGTTGTTGAAGTAAAATGGTGAACCCTTCCTAGGAGAAGTAAGCGATAGTCAGTTGAAGCCGTATATAGGTGGCCCGACCACCTGACTAATTGTGGGAAGCAAAATCTTAGCGACCTAGGTAGTTGAAAGGAGGTGTGGGACTATAAACTACCCTGCTTAGGAGTCGCGCGATGTCAGGGCTGCGCGCAGGAGCGTGTTGAAAAGTGTGCAACAAGAAATGTAAAAATAGAAATTGCTAAAAATAGCAGTTTGTCCAATGGGGAATTTTGAACACCTTGGGTGAGAAGTGAAACTGCTAAAAATAACATTTTTGGGTCCCTTCTTATTTATAGAAGTCCCTGATCTATCTATAGGAAGTAAATTTGAATTTGGTCTTACCAGCAATTTGGAATATTAATTAATTAATTCTCCATCAGTTAATTAGTTAAGGAAAAGAAAACTTGAAGTCTTTGTGAGAATAGCATTTATTTCTCCACTAATTAGGGAATGTGTCCTTGATTTGCTCCACTGATTGAGGAATTAAGGATGAGTTCTATATTGAGAGGAT
>APFE030043814.1:65992-91679 GCA_000404065.3 Pinus taeda | reverse complement strand
TCCCAAGGAGGAGGGGTAGGATCCTTGAGGTACCCAACCTCTTGGATGAGACCTTGCTACGAGAGCCCCGATGTGGAGTAGCAGGAACTCACTGATTGGGTAGAGATAGATGTGGATGGAGTGGCAGAGAGAGCTATAGTGCAGGGAATCCCAGGACAACGCAGAGCATGCAGGTTGCAGCAATGCGAGAATAGCACAAAGCATGTAGGCTATAGCAATGCGAGAGGCACAAGTGTGTTGCACAGTGTAGGGTAGCATAGAGAAGGGTGCAACTGTGCAAGACACATGGAGATGTTGCAGTAGCGCAGAGGTCAGAGAGGGAGCACTTGTCAGCAATAGGTAGAGCTTCAGCATCAAAGTATGTTTCTAGCCCAACAGAGTGGTTAGTTGGGAGTCTTTTGTTCTAAGTGTTGCTAGAGCAACCACACTTAGTAGATGTGTTGCATGCAGAACATTCTAGAGTTACAGGATCGGGTTCAAGCGGAAGCCTTTCTTGTTGAGAGGGAGTGTTGAAAAGTGTGTAACAAGAAATGTAAAATAGAAATTGATAAAAATAGCAATTTGGCCAGTGGGGAATTTTGGCACCTTGGGTGAGAGGTGAAACTGCTAAAAATAACATCTTCTAAAATAGCATTTCTAGGTCACTTCCTATTTAGAGCAGTCCCTGGCAGTGTTCAAATTTGAACACATCACAGCCCTTCTGAAGCTCTCTAGCACGTCAGAGAAGTGCTCAGCTAAATTTACTAGTCAAAAGAAATTTAAATTTTGATTTTTACATGTTTTTTAAAATTTTTAAATAATATTATAAAATGTTGTATGAAGGGCTAACTGTCTGTAGGACATTTAAAAAAAATCTAGTTGTCTGATTGATGTAACACTCTAAAGTCTGCAGGAGGTTCTGGAAACACTCCAAAAGGTGCAACGGGACGTAGTGGAGGTCGTTCATCCACTCCCAGGCCATTAGTCATAATGGCAACACTGATAGGGTTAGAAGTCATGATATGATGTTTATTCTCGCATTCGTTGATAATAGAGGTTTCTTTTCGCATTCATTGATAGCAGAGGAGAAGTAGTTGTGTATTGGTATCCGTGAACTAGGCATATTTTGAAGGTATCAGAGGTTTAGAAGAAACAAATGACAAAAGACAGAATTAATTATAACTAAGGTAGATTATTCTAAGGCTATGAATCTTGCCTGCATTGATTTTTCCAATCCCAATCTTACTATCCCAATCTTACAACGAGTGCAACACAAGTTTGCAAGGTATTTTTAACTCTCAATTTTAATTTTCAACATTCATTTCCCTGGCCTTTCATTCAGTTAGGCGGAACCAATTAAAATTATTATGTTTGGAATGGTTTATTGATCTTTATATAGTCATGTGTAGACTCTGGATTTTTTTTATATCGTCCACCATGTCATCGATGAAGATTTTTTGGACTAAGTCTTTGAGCAAAGTCGACAACGTTTTGCCCTTCCTGAGGAGGAAATGATGAAATAGCTGTGGAATGAGAACCGTCAAGGTTACACTTTGTATCAAGTAGAATCTCTTAATATTTCCATTCAACTCAATGGTTTGATGAGGATTTGTGTCTCTTTCTATTTGCTTCTGCTTGTAATTACATCTTGCTCTGATCAACTCTGAAAAATCAATCCGTTGAAGTATTTCACTTCATATTTTTTCATATATTCGTTTTTCTAGGGGATTGCAAGGGGAGTTATGAAGCTTCTGAAGTGTCGATAAAGGCAAGTGATTTCAAAGTCCCAATCAATGGCCTTCAATAGATATGCAATTCAACATTTAAAATGATATTTTGCATACTTGTCCAACACTTAAAAATAGATTAAAGTGATAGTATTGACATTTTTACATCATAACCACATACTTCATTTTCTATGGTATCTTCATTTTCCTTAATTTGTAAAATTCTATTCTTTCTTGTCAACCCACCATTAACACAAGATCATTGAATTATGAGATTACCCCATTAGATAGTGATACCTACACTTAGTGATTCACAAACTTTTATTTGTCATCTTGTAAAAATACTACAACCATATACTACATCTTCGAGGATTCCAAATATATTCGATTACTGATCATCCTACGACTATGAAAACATATTCCATCCTACCTTTATGCAGACATATTCATGACATTACTTTGATGTTCCACATAGATATCTTGACATAGTATAATAATGCTGATATGGTTGCTTACATTTTCCATGAAAACATCATTACTTTGAAACTGTGTTTGACATGGAAATCTTGAGATAGCATAATGAGACCGATAGGGTTCTTTATTTAGGGTTTCTTTTTAGCGAACATTGGTATATAGACATCGTAATATCTTTATTAATTTGAATTCTTATTTTATAGTAATAAATGAATATGTTATCATAGTAATTAGATGGTGGTAAATAACTACTACCATCTCTTTTCTATTTTAGATGATTGTTTAATTTTGACAACCATTCATACAAGACTGTTCAATTATGAAATTACCCCATTAGATGGTGGTAAATAACTACTACCATCCCTTTTCTATTTTAGATGATTCCATGACTGACAACCATAATGCTTACAAAAACCTAGCATTGCTTCCATTTGAACTTACTGTAATCAAGCTTACTATTAAGCCCACTTACTATTAAGCCTAACATTTGTAAAATCAAACTTTATTTAAAACCATGTATTTCTTCTCTTATCTTAAAAAGCCTTTTTCTTTATTAACTCTCTAGTTTTTGAAAACATAGAAATTAATGCTTTAAAAAAAATTGAGAAATAATAAGTGTGCTTCCCATAGAATTATGTAGAGTTTTGAACCGAGGAGAAGGTTAAAATGAAACTCCAAAGCTCTATTAATAACCACACAACCGAAGATTGGTCTGCCTATGGTGCTACAACTTAACTTTCTTTTTCCAGTCGATCTTCCCAAAAGATATAGAATGCTAATAGCTATCCATACAACTATTATTGTTTCTCCCACTTCATTTTCTCCGTTCGGTATCTAGGAAATAAGTTGTGTGTGTGGGTGTCCATGTAGCTACTGCTACTAAGGGGTTTTTAAGGAGATTTTGAAATCATAGAAAAATTAAAAGACATTGTTAATGAAAATAAATAATATTATTAGAAAAAGATGTCAACGAAAAGAAACCGCATTATTAGAAAAAGATATCAACCAAACTTGAATTCATTGTAAGGACCAAATTTGAAAACCGTTCTTAAACACCAACAAAAATGATCAACCAAGCCATACAACAACAACACTGCAGATGTGTATTACATATTACAATATTTCCTTATTAGATATGGAAAACTTTCCTTTTAATTACGTAAATTTTTGAATCTATAGAGCTTGAAGTTTTTAATGGAGATAAAAGTCTATTGATAGTGTTCTTTGATTGAGCAATGTTAAGAGAAAAGTTTAATTCCCTTGGTTGTTGAGAGTACATATTTGTTTTTTTGGTTTTTTTTAAATTGTTTCAAGCTGAGAAAAAGATATATTATAAATTAAAAACAATGAAAACTATTTTTTTTTTCCATTCTGCAAATAAATTTATATTTTCCGTGATGTAAATTCAAATACTTTTGAAGATTATCTAATGAATAGAAGAAACATATGTTTAATTTTTTAAACAGAATTTGAGAAAAATGTTTGCCTATATACTAAATCCTATTGAGATTTTATAGTGTTTTAATGTAGCCACTTTTTAAATTTTAAATATTTGGAAGGACACAATTTCATTTTGGCATTCTTTTCTATAAAAAAATTATTTAATGTACACTTGTTAATAGAAGTACAATTTTTTTTTATAAGTTTTCATCTTTGAAGGGTTAGATAAATATATGCCCTTCCAAATAAAATTAAGACCAACCCTTCAAATTTGATCACTGGTCCCTGGTCTATCTATAGGAAGTAAATTCGAATTTTGTCTTACCAGCAGTTTGGAATATTAATTAATTAATTCTCCATGAGTTGATTAGTTAAGGAAAAGCAAACTTGAAGTCTTTGTGAGAACATGCAATTATTTCTCCACTAATTGGGGAATGTGTCCTTGATTTGCTCCACTGATTGAGGAATTAAGGATGAATTCTATATTGAGAGGATCAGTTGACTTAGTTTAACTTAGTCAAGTTCAGTTAGATTAATTTAACAAGTTGTTAAATTAATGAGATACAGTTTGTTGATGCTTGCATGCATGTGACAACTGTTATTTTCAGATAACTATGTATTCACTCATGGATAATTGATGCATGTCACAGAGACCCAATTGAGATCAACTGTGGGAAAATGTACTATTAGATGCTAGGATATTTCTAGTAAGTATTCCTTGCATGGGGAAGGAAGCTTCTTCCTTCTATGACTGCATAGTTGGACTTGAGGTGATAGCAGGTATGATCAGGCTAATTTACATGTGTTTTGTAATTGGACCCAAATCAAAACTACGCAAGGAAATAGGAGCTTGGACCTAAGGTGCAACCTTTATATACAGGGCTAGGTAGTCCATGAGCTATATCATCAGAGTATAGAGAGAACATGATAGCTTTTGAGCAAATTCTTTTTGTATGTTGTTGAGGATTTCCACTTGATTGATAATACAGTGTTGCGGTTTTATGCTGGTTCTTTCCCTAGTGATATATTCTATGTTATGTGTGATTGATTCCTTCTTATCAGTTATGTGTGTTCATGCTTGATGTTGCTCATGTTTGATTAAGCTTCCGCAAAGTTTATGGTAGATGTAAATCTAGTATTATGCTTTAGTACATTGCATATATCAGTTTGATTTGCAGGTGAAATTTCTACATGATATCATTGAGCTAGCTGATTTGTAGAGAAAATTCTACAGAGCGAAGTGTCACAGGGTCTGCAACAGCGTAAGGGTAGTTGTGCTACCACATAGGTCAGCTAGAAAGTGACAATTATAGTCACTATTCAAGATGTGATGCTTGGTTTGAGACAAAATGGAGTGGGCGACAGGCATTTAAGGCAGACTTTATAGCCTAGATTTGGGAAAATCTGTTGCTAAGGGAGCATTAATGAATCGGATTTGGGGGGAATTGTTGAATTCGAATTCAAAAGGCACTGTAAATTGCAAAGGGCTGCCCAACAAACAACACTTAGCCATTTAAGAATTGAGCTATTGTGCACCCATAGATCTATGAACCCAGATCTATTTGATTTTTTGAAGTCAAAGGTGTTGTTTGAGCACTTACCCGAGTCGTTGAGAGATTTGTGGAACAGTAGTATGATCACACCAGAGGAAGCCATGGATATTGGTGAAATGACCACTGAAGAAGCCACACAGGCCATGACAATAGGAGATGCCCCTGAGAGCGCTGGTATAGTCATGGAAATCCCTAAATCACTGTGCATGCCGAGACCCAAGAAAGATAAGTAGCCCATGGTTTCTGTGAGCATGTCCCCTAGAAACCCACTGCAAACTAAACTTAACATGGAGGAAAGGGGGAGAGCGGTTAACGTGGAAACCGATGAGGAGGAGGAAGACCTTGAGGAAATCCTTATCGAAGAGGAGGAGGATGAAGACATGGAGGTGGAAACCAAGGGTGCGGACCCTCTAACCAGGCTGGCTACGTATGTTCTTCTATGAAAGGGAAAGGCAAGAGCGCCCAAGGACCTATATGAGAGCAAGAGATCTCTGCAAACTCCTTTGCTCCATGACAATATCATTTTTGAAGGAGCGCAATTGGGATGGATGCCAAGTCTAAAGTTTGAATACTAGGATCTCGAGGACCACGAGAAGCTCCCACACTTGGCAACCTCATAGCTCATGAAGCCGAAGAAAAACACTGCAGTGAGAGTCATAGAGTTGGAGACACATAAGTGGTTGCACGGAGTTGAGAAAGTAGGGTTGTTAAACCTGTTCTGGGTTTCGCATTACCATCGCACCCAATAACTATATCATCAGGCAGCTGCTTTGCCTCGTGTATGATGGGCGTTTGTAGTTGGAGGATCCCATCTCCATCATGGACCACCTGATTCATAGAATTACCTGACTCCCTTGCAAGAGGGAGGACCCCACAGATCTTTCGGAGGGTAAGAGAAATGACTTGGTCATCACAAAGGCCATGAAGGCAAAATTCAAGATGGAGAAAAGGAAGAGAGTGTACAGATCTCCAGTATCAACAACAAGGTAGTTAGAGTTGCCACCCAAATACTGGCTAACAAGGTTATGCAGAAGTGTTGCGAGGATGAGTTTCCCACGTTGGTGATAGCACTTACCGCACACTGCAAGGGGGGGGGTCCAGTTTAACTAGTTCGAGTACTTGTGCAAGGAGTTCCTGGAGAATTTCCGCGAGGCACAGGAATAGGGGAAGAGCTTCCACTATGCATGGCTTCTGTTTTCCATAGTGCTGGTGGCTTGGGAATTACCTGAGGATAGCCAGTTCCCCACAATTGCGTGGGATCTTCTGGAGGTAGTGAAGTACGCTTTGCTATGGACCACTAAAGACACACAGAGAATCTGAGATAGTAAGATATTCTGGGTGTTCATGGAGATGACCATTAGAATGGGGATTAACCGCAAGATGTGATTATCACCCACTGTCTACAATAGCCTGCAAAGCTTCATGGAGTTCAAGGCGGACTTCCACCACGTGTATGTCAGGGTGCACAAGGGCCCCACGAATAAGTGGAATGAACTCCTGTACCTAGCCACCGATGATGTCATATTTGTCGTACTTGAGTCATGGTCACCAGAGTGGCACTCTCCAGCCATCTCCACGTTGGAAACAAAAAAGTCTACTCAACAATGGAAGAAGGAGGAAGAAAAATTGTGGATGGCGCAGTTGGAAAAGAAAAGAAGAAGAGAGGCAGTAGCAACAAAGGCATTGGAGGCGCGGGACACCGCGAAGGCCACAACAAAACAACAGAAAGCAACATTAGAGAAGAAACAAGTAGCAGAGAAGGAGTGAAAAGGCCATAAGTTTCCTTGCCCCAGGAAGATATCGAGATAGAGGAAGGTGGCACGGACCTAGAAACAACATCTACACAGTTGAAGCACTAGCACTCGAGAGAGTAGGTGGGGTTGTGAAAGAAGTAGAAAGCTTATAAGACTTTTTACGACCTGATCACCCTAACAGAAGGATATCTCCATGATATAGGGGAGATGGTGCGGGATGTCACCACGGAGGCCCTCCAACAGTTCGCGAAGGAGAATCAGATTGTGTTGGGGGCCCTTTGGGCATAGATACAAGAGTTGCAGGTGCGCACTCCGCAGGCTGGTACTCTCTCAACCAGCCTTGCAGTAGGAATGATGTGGCTGAGGAAATGTTGCATGCCTGCATGACCAACACCATAGTGTTGCCAGACAGGGCACTGGTTATAGAGAATGAGGCCGACAGGCCTACGGTCAGTGCATTGAAAGGAGTAGGGATCAACATGGTTGCGCTCCCTCGAGAGACACTCTATGTCCTGTAAGACAGAGTGACTATAGAAATACGTGCTAGTGAGGGCCGCACACTACAGGTGTTGAGCAAGCAAAAAATTAATATGGAACAACTAAGCCTGCAACACGATGAGGTAGTGGCATAGAACTGACAAATGATGCAGGTGGTTGTGGAGGCTTTCCAGATGGTCCCTGAGTTGGCCATCCTAGCAGAGGTGCGCATCCAGAGGTTAGCATCAAGGGTGCACGAAGCACGAGAAGAGATGGCTAAAGTTTAGCTGGAGTTGAACCTTCAGATATTAGAGCTACGGTTGAAGGAACAACCTTCAACTCCTCCAGAGGTGAGGGAACAACGTGCCAACACAATTACATCGGGGATGGAGGAGATCGGCAGTGCAATGAAGGACTACACCAAAATGTTGGAAGAGTCATTCAAGGTCCTCACCACTCTGCAGGAGGACCCGAACATACAACGCTTAGAAATAGAGGTGCGTGAGCTACAACAATAGTATGATGATATAAAAGGGACCATGCAAACGGTCGCCCTTACACAGAGGTTCGTGCAGATGCAATAGGAAAAAGCACTTAAGGAGTAGGTAGACACGGCGCGACAGGAAGAAGCGGTTTTGAAGGTGTGCGTCCACCCTTGGATCGACGAGGAATTCGTCATTACAATGTCGATCGAAGCTAAGATTGCGTAGATGCAGGGAATGCAGGAGTAAATGCAAGGAAGGAGTTCAAATACAATAGTCTCTGAACAACGAGTCCAGGAGATACATCAGGTAGCCGCTCAGTGCGTTGTCGAACTTGCAGCAGTCCGAGCAGATTTGGGAGGTCTCCACGTGATGATCTTCGCACCGACAGAGTGACTCGAGGGTGAGTCATGATGTTTGTGTTGGGGGCCTGTTGGGCATGGGATCTCCCAAGGGAAGTTTTGGGGCTTAAAGCCTAGGTTTTGACTAAATCCAATGTAAAGACTATACTTTTTGTGGGCGCGGAGTGCAAACTTGTAAATGAGTCATAGGGTTGTCCACCCATGGTCCCTGGACCATGGGATTGTATAAATAGAGTGAGGCTCTAAGATGTAAATAAGTAAGAGAAGTGGAAGCAATATAGATGAAGAATTGAGTCTTATCGAAGTATAGAGTCAAGTCTTGGGTCATAGAGTAGGAGAAGGCTCTACAACTAGGTGCACAGAGGCCTACTAGTCTTCAGCTAAGTGCGCAGGGCAAGTCGAGTTTGTAACCTTTGGAGAAGTAATAAAGATAAGTTTCATATCATTTCTATGTATCTTTTCTAGTTTTATTCATTGAATATATTGGGTATGAATTGCATTTTTACTATTTATATGCGCGAACTTATATGATTATGTTGACTAAGAGAATATAAGACAAAGTATCTGTTTATGTGAAGTTAACTAACAAGTATAAGAAGATAAGTAAGATTTGATGTGTAACTTGGGGAATTAACACAGATTGCTGCCTTAGTAGCGTGAAAGCATCTCGGCCCCTGGGTAGGGCTGCGCAAAGGCGATTATAACAGATCGCAAAGGCCTCACAGGCCACGACGGTGTGCAAAGTAACCTTCATGAAGGTATTCATAGTTGGACTAAACTGAACCCTCAGACATCTCAAGGGTGTGGAAACTTGGTTCCAACATCCCCCATACTGCTTCAGGTGAGACCTCAGTCTGCGCTCCATGGGCTATTGCCGAAAGGGCCAATAGTACAGGTATTTGTTTGGCTAATTAACTCCGAACCTGGATCAGGCCCCATCAAGCCAACATTTGGCATCCTATTTATGATAAGGTGTAATAGGTACAAAGATGTTCCAAGACTTGTGAGGTGCCAATGAATGTTAGTGTGTGCCAAATCATGTCAAGGTGTGCTAGGAGTTTGAGGAGCACTAAGATTGATTATGTATTAAATAATATGGTTCCTACACACATTAGTGGAACTTCATCTAAAGGGAATTCACTAGATAATAAACCTAACAGAGATGAATCATGTGTCGACTCATGCGAAAACTATATGATGAATCATGTGTTGACTCATAGGAAAACTATATTCTCATTACTTGAGGGAAATGATACACACTAATTACTTATTAACAAATTGACTGAACCTAACCACTATGGCCTTAGACACATAATGAAAAATACTCCATAAAAATGGTCTTAAATTGTTATCTTTTGACAAAAATATAGCAACAATGACATTGTGTCATCAAAAACTCATTGGAATGATCAATGATGACAAACACTTTTTGACCTTCGCCAAAAGGAACAAAAAAGAGCATTAGTGCGGGATAATATGATATCGTCACCATAAATGTCACTAAAGAGAGAATTAGTGATGGGTGTTTAACATCCCTAATCCAGGTTCGGGTGTGATAAAGGACCCTTCCAAGATCTTTTACTTTCGTGATGTGTTAAATTGAATTTTTAAAAGAACATAAATGAATACATTTGGGGCTCAAGGAATCTTTTAGATTCCCCCTAGATTCCTTAAAGATTCCCTCCTCTAGGTCCTCTGCAAATTGGCTGCTCAGATTAGGAAACTAACTGCACCATCGAGTTCATGTCACTGAGAGGTGTAAGATCGACATAAATTTTGTCCAATTTGGACACCGCGAAAATTTCACCCTCTTGGAAATTTTACTCAGTCTTGGTTCCACCTACATAAAACTTAATTAAAAAGTTATTCTGCCTCATTTGTCATGCTCACTCCTGGTTCCTCCATCTTCCTGGGTACATAGGTGAAATGAATTTTTATATAAGTTTGTTGGGCAGATAAATCAATAAGGTCGTTTGGTGAGTCGGTTCCAGATCCGGTTAATATGGAGGAGGTCAGGCGGTATTCAGATGTATTCATTTATGTTCTTTTAAAATGCAATTTAACACATCACTAAAGTAAAAGGTCTTAGAAGGGTTCTTTGTCACACCCAGACCTGGATTAATCCCTCACCAAAGTGTCATTGAAAATGGCTATGGTGACAAACCTTAAAGGATCGTCATTATATGAACTTACAACAACACTTTTTTAAGGACCGTCACCATATGCAACATTAGTGGCAAACCTTAAAGGTTTGTCATAGGCATCACCCTCACCAATGTCCTTTTTTCTTGTAGTGAACATGGATTATCTCCAACGCATGTGGGTGCATTGTTAATGGTAGGAAACATGGGCGAGTGAGGTGAAGAGGAAGTTTCGATATGAATGTATTCTTGGACCAGAGGAAATTTTAGATGTGAGTTAGAGTATTCATGATAAAATGGAATATCACATGATGTGATTGGGCATTTGTCACAGTATATGGAAGCATGGGAGTTATGACTTCCCAAGACTGGGGTTGATCAAAAGGATTAATTGTACAAGATATTTCACCAAGATTAGCATATTTAGAATTGTTATAGAATGGAAGCTCATTTTTTTGATGTGGACAAATTTGAATTAGAGAGGGGGAATTGATAGTGTCCTCACCTTTCTATTCCTCTTCCAGCATAATGTGAATGCCTTGTGCCTTATCGAAATTTGAGCCAATAGCTTGAGAATCGAGATAATTAGCATGGTTGGTGAAACAGATTGATCAAGTGAGTCATGGTACAAGGAGTCATGGCTTGTGAATGATGGACGATGGCAGACATGTAGATCAAATTCAAGATTTGAGTTCTGAATGGTGATGTCCTCTTGCAAAATGGAGGAGTGAGTCTTGGCTATAGGCTCTCTGAACCATTCTGGAACTTCCTCCACGGAAGTAGGAGATAAATGAAAAGATGGGTTGGGGACATGTTGCACAAGTTCCTAAGCTTTTCAATCACTGTAAGGGGGCACTCACATTGGGACCGAAAAAGGAGGAGGACAAGGAACAAATGGAGCGCTGAGCTCCTCCTCTATAATCTGAGGTGCCTCATGATTCGCAAGAGTTGGGGAAGTAGAAAAATTGGGAGTTTTAGGTTCACCATATGAAGAGACATGAACCAAGCACTCAAAATCTTGTTTCAAGAAATCCTAGTTCAAACCTTCTTCCGAGATTTCATAGCGAAGGTGAAGAAATTGATCGGAGAATTTCTCTATTGATTCATTAGTTTGCTTTCTTAATAGGTTCATTCTTCCACAAACATCTCGGTAGTTATACTTACCGAAGGCTTGATGGAGCTCCTTGAGGAAAGGGAAAACAGAATGGATGGAAGCCGTTGGCAAGGTATGAAACCATTGATTAGCATGACCTTCAAGGGTGAGAAATAAAATCACATAAAAAGACTCTTTATTATCGATTTCATAAGGTTGGAAAAATTGAAGAAAATAAAAAATGTGCTTGGATATGGATGTTACGTCCTCACCATCAAAATTTAACTGGGGCAAGTGATTGAGAAGCTCGTCGGGGAGTGAAATTTTATCAAGGGAACAATCAGAGAAACCCCCGAGAGCACGATTGGTGTATGAGCCATTTTAGATAAGAGATTCAAACCAGATGCAATAGGCTCATCTTGTCATCTGTCCCTCCTTCTAGCACCACTTTGTTGATGGTGCTCGACTAGCCAACAAACGACATCTCCACGGTATGAGGTCCCAACTAGACCTCATACCGTTTGGTTTAGGATTCCCATCCAATACAATGGCCGGGTTTCCATGATTTTAAAGATCTTCCTTGGCTCTAACTATTATCACATGAGATTGTTATGTTGGTATCTTCAAACAACAAGGTATGTGTGCCTCGTGAGTGCATAATGTAACTAGTGTCTAGGTTCTCTTACAATAAAAGGGTGAGTAAAGTGCGCCTCTTGATGAGAGGGAATAGTCCCAACCTAGGAAGAAACACACATGAACAACAACAAGGGTTTGTCTGACATCCAGTAGAATAGTCCACAACAGATGTGGTAGTCGTGAAAACTAAGGTTCAAGGGAAAAAATGTACACCATCTAGCAGAGTAATCCACATAGGGGTGATGGTCGTTAAAACTGAGAAAACACAAAGATGGTATGTCTAATGTTTGGCGGAGTAGTCCACATAGACGCGACAATAGTGATAAACAATACAACACATCTACAAAAATATGAGTACTAAAATAACCGAAAGTAGTTCAACTATCATAGTATAGTTTAAGCAAACATTCATTACAAATGTTTAAAGAATAGTCTTACAAATGGATACAAAACATGCACGAAAACATGTTGGCCTGAGACAGGCTTCTGAATTAAGAAAAATGTCCAAGACACATATGTACACCATACATCATTAGTCTTAGTGGTGGGATGTTGGGGCCACTACTTGCTCCTCATAGAACAGACTACAAACTCTTAAGGCTATGTGGGAGGAGCCAAGGTGAAAATTCTTTTGCTCATACAATGAGGGGGTATATATAGCCAAGGGGGAATAACTGACCCTTGTGACTCTTCAACTTCCAACATGACTGTTTGACTTCCTATGACTTTTCAACTTTACATGACTCTTCAACTTCATATGTGGGTCTCTTGGACTTCCAATTTACATTACATTGATTACAACAAGTATGGCCCATATTAGTGATGTGGCTGAGACAAATCATGACACAACTCAACATGAAACTACTGACATGTACTGGTTGACTATGGTGTCCATGTCGAGTTGTTGTGCTTCTGAGTGATGGTATGCTCTTGGTGTAACATGTATTCACCTCCACATGGAAAAGTGTGTGGGCTACTCAATGAACTTGGTCTTTTATTGATGGTGCATGTGTATGTGTCCCTTTCTCTCACTCCTCGATGTGCTTCATGCATTCATTCGACTGTGAGCAAGTTCTCTAGCATGCGCCTCTTCTCCATCTTGTTCATCATCATGCCATGTTTCATTGATGTACTCGTTCTGACAATCACTCATGACGAGATGACACTAAATCAGGAAATCTCATAGTCGAACATGATGCATTGTTTTCCATTTTGGTGCAGGTGACTGGGAGAGGGACATGTCACTGAAATTGTGTAGAGCATAGCTAAGAATGGGATGTGAGGCTCTAGAGCATTGTCGAGAAAAACAGTGTAGATGTCATTAGGAGGCAGATTTGTGCAATCTGAGACAGTAGTGACAACTATGGCGGAAAACCCAACTGGGAGGCAAAATTGCACAGTTTTTGGGAGGAATACTACGCATGGTGTCAGGGAAATGCTAGGCCAATCTTTGCAATTTTCAAGGGTAGCAATGGGAAGTTCAATCAACTGGTATATGCAAAGTTTCTCCAGGGAAGATAGAGCAGGCAGCAGGAGGCACTGGCATAAAAAAGTGCGCAATTTTCCAGAGGAGGACAGGATCGGGTTCTAGGAAATGCTAGACAAAATTGTGCAATTTTGGGAGACATCCCAGGACAGGCAGCGGGGGCTCCCGGACATAACTGCGCAATTTCTAGGTTGATGGAAAAGTGGGGTAGAAGGGCAGGTGACGAAAAATCTGCGCAATTTTCTGAGGGAGAATAGAGGAGGCCAGTAAGGAAGCCTGCTTTTTTGATCTGCGCAATTTCCTAGGATAGTGCAGTGACAAGTAGCAGAGGCATGTCCCACATGTCTACGTAGTTTCCGCAGGCATTGCAAATCTGTCAGGTTGGGAAATTTCTACGTAGGTTTTGAGATAAGTGTAGCCCTAGGTCCCAACCCAAGTCAGTTCTTTCTAGTTGACCAGAGGGAGGCTTGATGGGAGAGGCATGTCCCACATGTCTGCGTAGTTTCTGTAGGCATTACAAGGTAGTTAGGTTGGCAAATTTCTACGTAGGTTTTAAGATAAGTACAGCCCTAGGTCCCAACTCAAGTCAATTTTTTCCGGTTGACCAAAGGGAGGCTTGATGGGTGATCTTGCGGGAAGTGTAGACTTGATCGGGTTCTGGGAGATATTTAGCTGACTCATTTCGAGAATTGCATAGTGCAGGCTGCTTGGAGGACAACCTCAAGATTTGCATAGTTCTGGGAAGCAGTGCAAGGTCACTAATATCGGGGTCCGGTTGAAGGAGGGTTGTCGAGTTAACAGATTTCGAGGAAAAATGACTAAGTGTGAAAGCAAGTGAACTTGTGCATTCATGACATTGTGATCACACACTTAACACGACTCAATGACAAGACAACTCAAACCAGCAAGACAAACATGTGCTTAGTGAGGCTGACTCAATTTTAAGAGCGAAAAGTGTGATAGTTGAGATATATCTTCGAATGACTATGACAAGACTTGCGCAACAGTGTTTACGCCTTTGTCTGTGAGTGCAACCAATGTTGAGAGAGTGAAAACAACTCATGTACACAAAGACAAAACTTCAAAATTTCCAGAAAAACTCGCAAGAAAGACATAGAAATCAACATGCCAAGAGATGATTGGTGGTCAATCAAGAAAAAGGGTGTGAAGACTCGACAAGAGCTCATGGGATGAGCCTGAGCGTTTGCAACCATCAAGGTGAAAAAAACAAGGAAGGCTTCGAAATTTGGATGTAGGATAAAATTTTGGAGGGTGTTGCAGCTCCTACAACAAAGTACAATAAGGATGAGAAAGATTTATGGAAGACTGGTCTATCATTCATATCAAACTTTAATTTAATAAAAAAAAATTATAATAATCTAAGTCATATAATGTTAAACTTCATTAACTAATTCATAACTAATGTTAATGAATTTCAATTTTATTTTATTTTAATAACCATATTTATAATTAATCTTAATAAAATTTGAAATAATGATAGAAAAATTTAATTATAATAAAATTATTTATAATCTTAATGAATTGTAAATTAATAAACAAAAGTTTCAACTTAATAATTACATTTATAATTAAAAATAAAAAACTATTATAATTAAGATTAATTGAACGAATATAGTTTAATATAAAATTGTAATAATATAACTTTAATTAAAAATAATAAATTAATAAATTTAAATATGTTAAAATAAATAGTTAAATTTATAATGAATTTAATGAATTTTAAATAGTAAAATTTTAATTTAATAATTAAATTAATACTCCTTAAAATTAATGTCGGCTTTGCATCTCAAACATCTATTTATTGATATGAATGATCGACCAGTCTTCCATAAATCTTTCTCATCCTGATGATGAACCACCGTTGCTGGTTCGAAACATCGATCATAACTACAAACCTAATGTGATGTGAATTTGGAAGATGATTTACACAAACATGAAGATCACAAAAACCTGAAATCTGAGAAAGTAAAATAAATAATCCATGTAGCTAATGGGCTACTATAGTGCACAAATCCTCTTTTTTCCACTCTCTCCCTATCCTTCTTGACTACTTTTCTCATCTATGGAAAAAGTTCACTTGAAAATAATGTAACCCCCCTTCCTCCTAGTGGCTTGGCTATAACACAACCTGAGAACCTACTAATGGTTAGGCTTGACTCCCTCAACTCTTAACCAAAATTATCATATGGACTCTTTTAGATTATTCTTCATCATAATCACATGGATAGCCCATTTTCCATGATTTATGGGGGTTGAAATGGTATCCTCTCAAATTAAGGTGGTGAAAAAGGAAGGTCAACTTTTGAGTGGCATAAAATTTATATAAAAACTCCAATTGAGGTGATTCTTGTGCCATTCAAAATTTATCTATGTGTGTTTTTAATACCCCTACCTATCCCAAGTGATGTAAATATATGTAAAAATGATATTTAGGATGGTGAATTGGATACATGTGATTAGTAAGATGGTAATCTGAGGTGTATTTTTGGGGCCTGTGTGCCCATGTATATATGTTTATGTAGTTTTGGGGGCCAGTATGCTTGGGGATATATGCCTTTATTGGTTGTAAGGCCAGAGAGCCTAGAATTATAACATGATATAAATTGTGTACATATATTAATAAAATAAATAGTTGGTTTCAAGCCAACTCCAAAGAAAGAGTATGGGAGGAGGGGGGCACTCAACTCTAAGGGAAGGGGGCAACAATTATGATGTGATGGTTTCTCATGAAAAGGAACTTAGGCCCAGATGGATTTAGAGGGTTCCACATGGTGAGAGAAATGCACACAGATATAAAGTGTTTCCTAGAATGGAAGTTATGGATTTTTTAGTTATTGGTTAGTCAATGAGTCTTGAGCTTGGACTCTGTCACTGATAGAGGCATGGTTATTCAGTTAATCATGTTGTATAGGATGCATCCCATTTAAATCCCTAGCGGCTTTGGTTTCTAGCTCTTGTAGCCATAGAGTTATGGTGTAACTCAGTTTGGTGACCAGTCTGTGAGTCTTGAATGTGGACTTTGTAACTGATTGGGTGTTATTTGGTCTAGCCTGGAAGTGTGCATGGAAATCCCAGAGAGTAGTAGATCTCTTGGAGCCACAGTCTAAGAACGTCCCTATTTGAATGTAAGGTTCCATAAAAGGTGGTGACACCATTTTTGGCTTGTTGGGGCCTGACCCAAGTTCAGAGTTAATTAGCCACACAAATCCCGGTACTACTAGCCCTTTCGGCAACAGTCCATGGAGCGCAAACTGAGGTCTCACTTGAAGTAGTATGGGAGGGTGCTAGAACCAAGTTTCCACACCTTGGAGATGTCTGATGAGTTCGACTGGTTTGTGGTTTGTCCCTCTGCGTAGGTTGCTTCGCGCACTTTTCTGTTCCTCACGACCTGATAGACTGCCTTTGCAGAACCCTACCCAGGGGCTGAGCACCGTGGTCTGCGTTATTACCCAATACCTTGCTTACATTCCAATGTTAGTTAATTATCTTTGCCTACTGGAGTGCTTTAAGTTATACTTAACAACATAAAACATTCATAGAGGTGTGCGTAGTAAATAAACAATATATTTGCAAATGATATCAATCATGCATTAGCTCAAGAACAGATACACAAAATTATAACCAAACTTCTCTTTATTGATCCTTTCCATGGTTACAGACTCGACTCACCCTGCGCACTCAAATGCAGAGCCTTCTCCTACTCTACGACCCAAAGACACACTTCACACTGTGACTCGATCATTCAGACTTCTCATGCTTATATTTTCTTTCTATTGTCTCTCTCCTTTTTTACACTTAGAGCCTTGCTCTATTTATACAATCCCATGGTTTGTGGACCATGGATAGTTCTATCTATCCAACATTACATTACAAAACTAGGGCGGACAACCCTGTGACTCTATCATAATTCCGTGCCCCGCGCTCGCAATTTGTGGAGCTTTATAACAAGATTTGGTCAAAACTTGGGCTTTGAGCCCCAAAACATGCATGGGGGGATTCCATGCCCAATAGGCCCCCAAAACAAACATTGTGACTCACCCTCGAGTCACTATGTTGGCATGGTGATCTTTGTGTAGAGTCCCTCCAACTATTCTCGAAATGTGCGGAGGTCACCAGTGCACTAAGCTGCTGCTCGCTGGATCTGCTGCATACGGTATTCAGAGACCTCTGTGTTGGGAGTGCTTCTTTGCATCAATGTGTGCATCCCCGCATGTGTGTGAGCTTGCCTTCAATTTCTACCATGATGGTGAAAGCCTTGTTGATCCAAGGCTGAATGCACACCTTCAAGACTGCTTCCTTATATCGTGTCACATCCACCTGCTCCTTCAGTGCTTTAGCCTGCTACATCCATGCAAGCCTTTGAGTGAGGACCACTATCTATGCAGTTCCTCAGACACTGTCATATTGTTGTTGGAGTTCTCGTGCCTCTGTCTCTAAGCGTTGGATGTTTGGGTCCTCTTGCAGATTTGAGAGGACCTTAAGTGATTCCTCCAACATACTGGTGCAATCTCACACTGCACCTCCAATTTCCTCCAATCCTGCTGTGATAGCGCTAGCACGCTGTTCTTTGACTTCCGGGGGAGTGGATGGCTACGCCTTTAATTGCAACTCAATGATTTGAAGGTTCAACTCCAGCTGAACCTTTGTCATTTCTTCCCTCGTCTTGCAGACCCCTGTTGCTAACCTGTGGATCTACACCTCTACTGGGATGGCCAGCTCTGGGATGCTTTGGGAAGCATTGTCTATTGCCTGTACCAGTTGTTGATTATGTGACACCAATCAATCACGCTGTAAGCTGAGTTGTTCCATATTCATTTTCTGCTCACTGAGGACTTGGAGCATGTGGCTCTCCTTAGCTCATAGCTCTATAGTTATCCCATCTTGCAACACACATAAGGTCTCGCACAAGAGTGCAGCTAGATTGATATCGAGACCTTTCAACGCACTAACCGAAGGCCTATTGGCCTCATTTGATGGCACTAGTGCTCCTTCCGGTAGCACAATGGTGTTTGTCATCCATGCACGCAACATTTTCTCTGCGGCTGTTGAGCCGACTATGAGACTGGTTGAAAGGGTACTAGCCTTGGGGGGTGGGGGGGGGGCATGCCTGTAATTCCTGCAACTATGCTTTGAGGGCCCCCAACACAATCTTCTTCTCCTACATGAAATCTTGGAGAGCCTCAGAGGTGACATCATGCACAGTTTCACCAATGTCATGCAGATCACCCTCGGTTAGGGTGATCGGGCCAATGGACAATTTCGAGGCCTTGACCTTCTTCCATGACCCTACCTGCTCCGTTGGGTGCTGGTACTTCAACTATGTTGATGAGGTTTGTGGGTCCATGCCTCCTTCGTGGCTGCTTCTTGTGCTGCTACTACTGCTGCGGCCTTTTCCTACTTAGCTGCTTTCTGTGCCGCATCCCGCGCTGACTACACTTCTGCTGCCGCTGCTTCCTTCCTTCGTTTTTCAGCCAACTGTGTGATATGCAGCTTGGCCTCATCTTTCTTTCTTTGCGCCACCGAATTCTTGATCTCTGTGATGTTTGGGGTGTGCTATTATGGCAGCCATGCCTCTAGTACATTAAAAATGGCATCATCGGTGGCTACGAAGGGTAGCTTTACCCACTGCTTGGTTGGGTCCTTGCATGCCCTAATATAAATGTGCATGTCCACTTTGAGTTTTGCAAAACTCTGCAGAATGTTGTAAATAGTGGGTGACAACCGTGTCTTATGGTTCAGCCCCATTCTGAAGTTCATCTCCATGAACACCCAGAAGATTTTTTTGTCGCATATCCTCTTAGCATCCTTCATGGCCTAGAGCGAAGCATACTTTGTGACCTCTGGTAAATCCCTGTCAATTATGGGGAATTGACTATCCTCCGGCAATTCCCCAGCCACGAGCACTATGGACAGCAATAATCATGCATAGTGGAATGTTTGTCGTTGTTCCTAGGCTTCGTGGCAATTTTATAAAAACTCCTTGCAGAGGAACTTAGACCAATTAAACTGGACCCCCTCTGTGCACTACTTAGCCAGTGCTACCACTGGCGCGGGTACTTTTTCTGCACGACACTTGCGCATGACCTTTCCTGCTAGGATTTGGGTTGCCACGTGCATTGCTTTCTCCTTGCTGTTGGATATGGCTTAGGCCCTCTTCTTCTTTTCTAGCTTATACCTTTTCTTCATGGCCTCTGTGATGGCCAAGTCACTACCCTTCCTTTCCAATATGTCCGCAAGGTCCTTTCCTTTACATGAAAGCCGAGAGATGTGGTGAATCAGATCTGTCGTGATGGGATGGGCTCCTCCAGCCATAAACACCCATCATGAATGAGGCAGAGTAGCTCCCTAAAGATGAAAATGGTTATTGGTGCATGGTTGAAGTGCGACACCCAGAGCAGATTTAGTAGCCCAAACGTTTCCACTCCGCGCAACCACTTCTTCGGCTCTAGCTCTTTAACCCCTGCCGCGGTGTTTTGTTTGGGCTTCATAAGGTTCCCAGTCTTAAGGTGAGGGAACTTCTCGTGGTTAGCGAGGTCCCAATCTTGAAATTTTAGGCTCAGCATGTGTCCCAAGTGCGTGCCTTCAAACATTTTTCACAGGGGAACATAAGCGGGCAATTTTTTCGTGTGGTGCACAGGCTGAGTGTCCTCCTCCATGCCTTCATCCTCATCCTCTGCGATGATAAGATCCTCCAAATCTTCTTCTTCTTCATCTGTCTCTATGGTGATGACTTTCCCCTTCTCCTCCATTGATAGTTTGCTGCACTACAGGTTCCACAGGGACACGTACAGGAACCATTGCTTGTTTGTCCTTCTTAGGTCTTGACATGTGTAGTGATTTCGAGATTTCTACCATAATCCTAGTTCCTTCCAGAGCATCTCCCATAGCCAGGGCCTACACAGCCTCTCCAGTGGTTATTTCGGTTATCTCCATAATGTCCTGAGCAGTTTCCATTGTATTCATCCAGAAATCTAGCACTCACGAACTCAAGGGCTCAATCAATGATCGGCTCACAACACTCAGGGCTCTGATCAATCGTTCAATTCACAAATGACCAAGTGTTGTTTGCTAGGTAGCCCTTTGTATTTTATAGTGATTTTTGAATTTGAATTTGACCATTCCCCTCAAATCCGATTCATTAATGCTTCCATGGCAGCAGATTTTTCCAAATCTTGCCCATAACTCGCGTCTTAAATGCCTTCGGCCCACTACATTTGGCCTCAATTTGAGCATCCCATCATGAATAGTGACTTCAACGGTCACTTTCTGGCCAACTTGCATGGCAACACAGCCCCCCGTGCGTGGTTGCAGACTTTATGACTCTTTGCTTCTGCAAGCATCTCCAATATTGCGCAGCTCTCGGGCAGAATAGTTTATAGTCCCGCGCTCCCTTTCAATTGCTTGGAGCACTAAGACTATTCCTTCCTCGGCTAATTAGGTGGTCACGCCACCTATGTGTAGTTTCCTCCAATCATCCAACATTCCTTCTTGGAAATACCTAAATACCTACCTTTTATCGTTACTGGCTGCTTCGCGCACCTTATCCTCTGCAGCGCATCACCTTGGTTAAGTCTCTTAGTAATATGTGATCCAAGCCAAGGCATCGGGCTGATCAAGTCATAGAGATAGTCCTCAAGCTTGTTAGCATGATCATGCACACCCTATTTTATCACCGTGGTCTTCTTATCGAGAAACTCGTCGCTTATCTCATCTTCCAGCTTCTTGACTTCTGCTTCTACCAAAGTAATTTTCCTCCTTAATCGCACCCTTTCTTTTTCAAGTTTTTGAAGCCTGAAATGTCCCTGTTGGATTTTTACTTCCAAGGTTTCGTCAACCGTCGCATCTATTGGTGTGATCATGTGTGGCCTAATTTCTCCAAGTATTATAGGGCTTACTTCAGTTGCTTCATACTCCAGCCTTGGCGGTGCCTGCACGGTCAGGGTTTTGCACATGATCCTATATGCAAAGAGAACCACTGGTACCCGTAGCTCCTGTTAGTGTCAGTCTTTGCAGCCTTCCTCCAGTGATCAAACATGCTCTTACAAAGTGATTTTAAGGTGTCAAGGTCAAATTTTGTCATTTCAGTGAGTCTTCGAGCAAAATTTGGTCACTAGGTATTAGGTCTAGGGTTTGCTTTTACTCCTTTCAAAGTTGTCCAAATGTCCGTCCATGTCACCTTTCAGTTGAGTGTACCATCATTCAAAGGGTTTTCATCATCATGTTAGGTTCCACTGGGTCATTTCACACCTTGTTCATGCTTCAGTTGTGCCTAGGTAAGGTTCATTTCCCTCTCCTTGGGTTTTGAGGGTAATTTCTCTTGGATGATCAAATCATCAGTAAAACTTGTATCCTGATGTTCATACACCTTCCCCTATCCTTAATGTACCTTATTAAACACTTCCCATCACTAAGATCCCCCAAATTTCTCATTTTCGCACAAAACCTAGTTTCTTGCTACAACTTGACAAGTTTCTAGGCTAGGCCTATGTTTTGCCCTTTTGGACCCCTTCCCCTAACTCAATCTTTTAAATTCCATTTTCCCCTACTTCCTAGCATCCCTCCCTACTTCCAAAAATTTTCTCAAGAATTTAGAAGCCCTTTATCCCCTTCATTTCACTTCATTTCGACAAATCGCCTGTTCCACACATCGGGATAGGTTTTACTCCAATGATGTTTCTGAGCAATAAAAGATGAAATTGGGAAAATTGAGAGATTATTTTGTCCACAATAGGCCAAGGAAGAAAAAACTCCTTCACTTTTTACATAGGTGTCATGGTTTCAGAGAAATGTCAAAAATATAGTTGCCTCGGGAGAATTGATGCACCTCTGAAGTGACCTTGGGAAAATCAAGTTTTCTCCTAGCTTGGTTGGCCAAATGACTTTCTTGATGAGTCAAATGATAACTAGACACAAATATATTTCAAATGAGCTATCATAAGCTCAATTTGGAGTTGAGGAAGGCCTTCAAAAGTTGACTGCAATAGCACTCTGCCTTTAGGCAGCCTCATTTTGCACATTTTTACCAGTCTTCAGAGATTTGATTTTCGACATGGGAAATGAACTCAAAATTGAAAAATTATAGTTGGGTTAGAAATTAGACTCAATAACCTTTCCAATGAGCTATCTGTGCCCAATTTGGACACCGGGAAGGCCTTCGAAAGTCTATTGTAAAAAGCGCTACACATAGGGTTTGGTGGCGCAGCGCACTGGGTTTATGGCGCAGTGCATAGAGCTGGAAGCCTGATTTCACTCACAAACTCTCCCAAATTGAAAAATTTTCTCAATATTCTTGTGTTCAAGTAAGTTAAAAATTTCTTCCATGACCAATGAATGAGTTACCTTGGTGTTTATGGTGATTTAGTGAGAATTTTTTCAAACCCTACCTCCTTGCAATTTTTCCTCAAAGGTAATTGCTGCCTAGGGTTTGTATTGACTGTTTAGCTATCAAGTCTACTTTTCTACTCCCTTGCTCCATTTTCCCTCATTTCCCTATTCCTTAAACTCACATATCCCTAAATTCACTAATCCCATATCCCAATTCCCATTTCCCAAAGTCCCAAATACAAATTCCCAAACCCTAGTCCTATACTAAAAGCTCCCAACTTATTCTCTAATTCCCTGTTCCCTTAACTAAACCCTACCCCAACAATCGCTAAATCCCTCATTGTTTCCACCCTCCACAGTCCCACATATCACTCTTTCCCTTAGTGGAAAAAGTCAAAACACATCATAGCTCACCTACTTCTCATCAAGAAACCATCCAAGAGCAGCAGGCGGACATCAAGGCCTTGTCCCTCAACTTGGAGAGGGCTAAGTGGATTATAAAATACTTGGAGCAGAGAAATAAGTAGCTTGAAGATCAGTAAGCAATCATGGAGTTACAAAACATTCGGGAGAATCGCCAAGCTGCCCAAAGGAGGAGGGTGGAGCTCACTTCACTTGAGCAAGAGATCAATGTCGATCGGGAGTCTTGGCTTGAAAGAGCCAACATCCACCTAGAGAGATTGTTGGAGAAGGCCAACAAGGAGAAAAACTTGTTGAGACACATGGCTTTTCATTACATGGCGAGGAACAAAGTTTGCAAGGTGAGAATCAAGAGCTTAAAGGCAAAATTGAAGAAGGCATCAAAGAGGCGAAAGGAGCAAGATCAACTTCAGATATTGTTTGAGGATTCCTTGGCCCAACATAGCTCTTAATGGAGAAGACTCAGCCCAAATTTCAAAAAAATTGGGGCACTTTTTGCATTTTTGAAATTTTTGGCACAAAAAAAAGGAATTTCTGCTCTATGTGCCGTGCCACGTGGCGCTCGCTTTTGATAGGAGCCTCCAAATCACAAAAACTCAGAATTTTTGGATTTGGCATGGAAAAATATGCTTTCCTACCAATGGCCAAGAAATTTGGACAGGTTTTGAGCCCTCAAAAAGGTCAAAAACACTCAAAAATGACCTTATTGCCCCTATTTTGACACACATGAAGCTGTGTTTGGAGAACTGAATTTTTGAGGTGCAAATGGAGGCCAAATTGAAAAATTCCACTTGGGTTGGAAATTAGACAGGCAGATCTTTCCAACAAGCACACTTGGTGCTAATTTGGACACTAGGAAGACCTCCAAACGTGGGTCCAAATAGGGACTACGCAAAGAGAATCAGGCACGACGCATAGAGGAAATTTTGCCAGTTTGACCAAGTATTACTCTGTTTTTCACCCAGCTTTGGCCAGTTTGACTTTTTCACTTTCTTAATGGAAAATTTGTGATTTAATTTAATGTACATTGATGGATCATGATGTAAATATGTCAAATTTTCACTTATGGAGGTAGATTCATTGGTTAAAATGTTTTTTGAAACTGAATGAATCAGTTCCCTTGTTTCTAGAGGCATGTTGTTCCACTGCCTAATTTCTAGTTCTCAGTTTAGAATTAGTTGGAACAGCTCCTAAACATGTGAGCTCGACCCCTAGAGGCTAGGATGAGCTATGGTTTGTCTATATTATGTGATTTTTCAATCATTAGCATGGTTGGACTCTTGAGAAAGCAAGGAGCTTCATTGTACACTCATATCAGCATTTTGGTTAAGGAATTGAGACCAAGGTTTGCAGCACTCTTTGGGATCCCTGTGGCATGTTGTTTTGGTACAGTGCTTTCTTCTGTATTTTGTGAAATTTACTTATGTGTTATGTATGGCATTATCTATCTTGTTTCTTCCTAACTAAATCAAACAAGAGTGAAAGTAGAATCCATTGAAATTGCAGTGCTCTACTTGAGGTTTGCTTTAGTTTCTTGATGTTTTCAGCTGTTTGGAGAGGATCCATGGCTTATCTTGCCCTCTTCAACTCCTCATATATATAATCCCTCCATCTCATTTGATTTAAAGTGCCAAATTTAGTTTCCTACCTTGCCCCATTGAGATCTCTGCATGATTGAACCTCATTCCCTGCACCTAAGATCTGCCTTTCCATTAGAGCCCACAAAAACATCATTTTATTCAATCAAACTCTTTGCACCTATACCTAGCCTAATATCAATAGCTATATTAGTCATCTCAAGCCCTTAGTGATCATAATTTGCTGAGATTGACCCAGAGAGATCCCTCTCCCGACCTAGTAGGGCTAGCTACCAGGTTAAGCGTGGTTTGATGTTGGCCTTGGATCATACCTTTCTCAGCCTGAGGTAAATCTAGGCATTAACATAGTGGTGACCATACTGGGGAAGAAAAGATTATTTTTTTGTTAGTGTTCTTGCTTTATAAACTACATACGGAGCCTGAAGATTAGCCAGGTATCCTTCAAAACACTTTTCCTTTGCATTAGTGAAAGTAGATAAAAGTTGCTTCATTCCATCTCCGGTCTAGTCTTATAAGTTGAACATCTGACTTGCAAATTGCCCCAGTAACATGTATCAAGTTCAGATCTGATTGTTGATGGTGGACAACAATCAGACACCGAAAAGGTTGAAATCATTCGCCTGGCGATTCCAAATCATTTTGAAGATCAGATCCAAAGACTCCACTGGAGGATGAACCTGACCAGCAAAAACATGAAAGGACAATATGGACAGATCAGGT
>APFE030043814.1:32096-65931 GCA_000404065.3 Pinus taeda | reverse complement strand
TCAGGTATTCAAGTTGGAATTTCATCCAAGACATTTTGTTCTTTGTTATAAATTATTTCTTCTCTTTTCCCAAGAATGTCAAGAAGGCTTTGCATAGTATATTGTATTTGAGAAAAGATCCAAGACCTGCAGTTGATTCCTTCCCTTTGAAAATTGTGAATACCAAAGATTTGCATGCCTTTGATCTTGATCAAGAACCTTCTTCTGAATCTTGTGATGATTGTCTTCAAACTGATGATCCTAATGAGACCAAGACTGATTCTATACCTTTTGTACATACCCCTATACCTTGTAAAATTCTAGATCGATACAAGCCTCTGATTTTACCTCCTATATCCCATGCTTTCCCTAAAAATCATGATCTATATCTACCAAGATTTGGTGGTGAACGCGAAAACATCACTGCTGAGAGACATGTATTGAATTTTGAGTCTTTTCTTGATCTTTTTGAAGTTGATGAAGAAGATGTCAGTATGAGGCTTTTTGCTCTTTCTTTGCAAGGCAAAGTCAAGAGTTGGTTCAAAACCTTGCTTGATGCGAGCATCTCAGGTTTACAATAATTCGTCAAAGTTTTCCTCGATAGGTGGGTGGTCAGACAGAACCCTTTCTTGATTATAGAAGAGTATAACCAGCTGAAAAGATTGCCAGGGCAGACAGTACAACAATTTTTAGCCAGATTTAACCAAGTTTATTATTCTATGCCTATTAATATAAGACCTCCTCCTGGATCCACTCTCTTGCACTACCCGGCTGCCTTTGATCCGGAAATGGAATTTCAGCTGAGAGAAAGGAATCTTGCAACACTTGAAGAGATGCAAAATAGTGCAGTAGATGTAGAGGCTCATTTGTTGATCCGAAGGGCAAAGTTGAAGGAAGAAGAGATGAAAAACATAGATCTGGAGGAATCAACATCTCTAGAGGTAAAGCTTGACATTTTGGTAAGTGTAGTGGAAGAGATGATGCAAAGGATCACCACAAGGAATTAGTATAGTGTTCAAGCCCATCACTTGCTGATCGAAGAAGAACAAATGACTGCTCCAAAACATCTTCTTTCTTATCCTAGTTGTCATAGATTTGATAATGATTTTTTTATAGATCATCTTGGAGAAGATAGATCTGTTGATATGACATGTATGCTTGATGGTGTCTTTTATACTGATGATTTGCCTTAGTTTGATCAGTATGATGACGATTATGTTCTCCAAACAGAAGATAATCTTGTAGACAAATCAACAGCTAGTTTGTGGGAGGAGGAAGTTCATTTTCAGCAGCTTGAATACAGTGATCAGCCGATGCATATCAACTATGACAGTGACGATGAAAGTGGAGCAAATTTTGAAGTAAGTGAAGGATCTTTGCCTTTTTGTTTTTATTCGTTTCAGTTCATCAGAGACAACTTTCATGCAATCAGAAATCAATTGTTGACAAGTTTTGATATGGATCATCTTGAGGATAATGAAAACCTTGTTCAAGGCTTCTCATATCCAGATCTGTAGCCCCCGAATGCCATCGATTCTCAAGTTACAGATGAAGACTTGGAAGCTAACACATATGATCGAATGATACAAGATGATTATGTACCATTTTGTTTTGAATCATTTCAGTTTTGAAGGGTAAATTGCATAGTGTATCTTCAAATGAGCAGCCTATAGAAAATCATGTAATCTCATCAGAACCAATAGAAAATGGGGTGCAACAGTCTTTTCAAGTTTTTCATGATCCAATAGTTGATGTGTTGGATGATGTTTGCAGTCAAAGTCCTTCTCCTATATGTGAGCTTGACAAAAGTATTGATACAAGCTTGATCCAACAGCCGGTTTCTTTGTCATTTTCAGCAGGAGTCTCGTCACAAAGTTCAAATCAAAGTTTTCATTCATGGTATGAGGAGAAGAGAAGTAATTCATTGGATGAGCTAAGTCCCAGTGTGCATGAATTTCAAGATCCTTATGCAGTGTTTTTGGAGACAGATAGAGAATCCATAGTATTCAACAGATATATTTCTAAGTTTTCATGGGAGTTTCCTTTCAGTACTCTCTTGTTGTTCATAAGCGAGCACTTGCAGAGAATTCAAGCAACAGCCTGAATGCTTACTTGGTTGCATTGGTTGTTTCATTTCACTTGATCAGGTGATGAATGGAACAACTAGAGGAGGTTATATTGAATAAGCTTCATATTGAGCATATTTTCCAGTTTGTCAGTTGTGTTTAAGTATCAATTCAGTTTATAGTTGAGTGAGAGTCAATTTGTGTCGTCAAGTCATCAGTTTTCAGTCATGCATTTCAGCTTGAGTTTTTGACTCCATTGCCCAATGGATGAAGGCACTATTTGCTTTCCAAAGATCTGTAGTTCTTAGCACCTCCAAGGAGCTACCATACCCATTGGAGCCAATGTTAGTGTTAGTCTTTGTAGCCTTCCTCCAGTGATCAAACATGCTCTTACAAAGTGATTTTAAGGTGTCAAGGTCAAATTTTGTCATTTCAGTGAGTCTTCAAGCAAAACTTGGTCACTAGGTATTAGGTCTAAGGTTTGCTTTTACTCCTTTCAAAGATGTCCAATTGTTGGTTCATGTCACCATTCAGCTGAGTGTACCATCATTTAGAGGGTTGTCATCATCATGTTAGGTTCCACTGGGTCATTTCACACCTTGTTCATGCTTCAGTTGTGCCTAGGTAAGGTTCATTTCCCTCTCCTTGGGTTTTGAGGGTAATTTCTCTTGGATGATCAAATCATTAGTAAAACTTGTATCCTGATGTTCATACACATTTCCCCATATTTAATGTACCTTATTAAACACTTCCCATCACTAAGATCCCCCAAATTTCTCATTTTCGCACAAAACCTAGTTTCTTGCTACAACTTGACAATTTTCTAGGCTAGGCCCGTGTTTTTCCCTTTTGGACCCCTTCCCCTCACTCAATCTTTGAAATTCCACTTTCCCCTACTTCCTAGCATCCCTCCCTACTTCCTAAAATTTTCTCAAGAATTTAGAAGCCCCTTATCCCCTTCATTTCACTTCATTTCGACAAATCGCATGTTCCACACATTGGGATAGGTTTTACTCCAATGATGTTTCTGAGCAATAAAAGATGAATTTGGGAAAAATGAGAGAGGTTTTTGTCCACAATAGGCCATGAAATAAAAAACTCCTTCACTTTTTACACAAGTGTCATGGTTTCAGAGAAATGTCAAAAATACAGTTGCCTCGGGAGAATTGATGCACCTTTGAAGTGACCTTGGGAAAATCAAGTTTTCTCCTAGCTTGGTTGGCCAAATGACTTTCTTGATAAGTCAAATGATAACTAGACACAAAGAAATTTCCAATTAGCTATCATGAGCTCAATTTGTAGTTGAGGAAGACCTTCAAAAGTTGACTGCAATAGCACTTTGCCTTTAGGCAGCCTCATTTTTCACATTTTGGTCAGTCTTGGGAGATTTGATTTTTGACAAGGTAAATGAACTCCAAATTGAAAAATTCTAGCTGGGTTGGAAATTACACTCAATAACCTTTCCAATTAGCTATCCCGCGCCCAATTTTGACACCAGGAAGGCCTCCAAAAGTCTCCTGCAAAAAGCACTATGCATAGGGTTTGGTGGCGCGACGCATTGGGTTTGGTGGCGCGGCGCATTGGGTTTGTGGTGCGGCACATAGAGCTAGAAGCCTGATTTCACTCAAAAACTCTCCCAAATTGCAAAATTTTGCTCAATATTCTTGTGTTCAAGTAAGTTAACATTTCTTCCATGACCAATGAATGAGTTACCTTGGTGTTTATGGTGATTTAGCGAGAATTTTTTCAAACCCTACCTCCTTGCAATTTTTCCTCAAAGGTAATTGCTGCCTAGGGTTTGTATTGACTGTTTAGCCATCAAGTCCACCTTTCTACTCCCTTTCTCCATTTTCCCTCATTTCCCTATTCCTTAAACTTACATATCCCTAAATTCACTAATCCCATATCCCAATTCCCATTTCCCAAAGTCCCAAATACAAATTCCCAAACCTAGTCCTATACTAAAAGCTCCCAACTTATTCTCTAATTCCCTGTTCCCCTAACTAAACCCTACCCCAACAGTCCCTAATTCCCTCATTGTTTCCACCCTCCATAGACCCACATATCACTCTTTCCCTTGGTGGAAAAAGTCAAAACACATCACAGCTCACCTACTTCTCATCAAGAAACCATCCAAGAGCAGCAGGCGGACATCAAGGCCTTGTCCCTCAACCTGAAGAGGGCTAAGTGGATTATAAAATACTTGGAGCAGAGAAATAAGCATCTTGAAGATCAGTAAGCAATCATGGAGTTACAAAACATTCGGGAGAATCGCCAAGCTTCCCAAAGGAGGAGGGTGGAGCTCAATTCACTTGAGCAAGAGATCAATGCCAATCGGGAGTCTTGTCTTGAAAGAGACAACATCACTTAGAGAGATTGTTGGAGAAGGCCAACAAGGAGAAAAACTTGTTGCGACACATGGCTTTTCATTACATGGCGAGGAACAAAGTTTGCAAGGCGAGAATTAGGAGCTTAAAGGCAAAATGGAAGAAGGCATCAAGAGGTGAAATGAGCATGATCGACTTCGGATATTGGTTGAGGCTTCCTTGGCCCAACATAGCTCTTAATGGAGAAGATTCAGCCCAAATTTCAAAAAATTTGGGGCACTTTTTGCATTTTTGAAATTTTTGGTAAAAAAAACAAAGTTTTCTGCCCTATGCATCGCGCCACGTGGCGCTCGCTTTTGCTAGGAGCCTCCAAATCAAAAAAGCTTAGCATTTTTGGATTTGGCATGAAAAATTATTCTTGCTACCAATGGCCAAGAAATTTGGGTAGGTTTTGAGCCCTCAAAAAGGTCAAAAACACTCAAAAAATGACCTTACTGCCCCTATTTTGACACACAGGAAGTAATGTTGGGAGAAATGAATTTGGGAGGGGAAAATGGAAGCCAAATTTAAAAATTCTACTTGGGTTGGAAAGTAAACAGGCATTAATTTCCAACAAGAACACTTGGAGCTAATTTGGACACCTAGAAGGCCTCCAAAAGTGGGTCCAAACAGGTGCTACACATAGAGAATCAGGCGTGGCGCATAGAAGAAATTTTGCCAGTTTGACCAAGTATTACTATGTTTTTCGCCCAGCTTTGGCCAGTTTGACTTTTTCACTTTCTTAATGGAAAATTTGTGATGTAATTTAATATACATTGATGGATCATGATGTAAATATGTCAAATTTTCACTTATGGAGGTAGATTCATTGGTTAAAATGTTGTTTGAAACTGAATGAATCAGTTCCCTTGTTTCTAGAGGCATGCTATTCCACTGCCTAATTTCTAGTTCTCAGTTTAGAATTAGTTGGAACAACTCCTAAACATGTGAGCTTGACCCCTATAGGCTAGGATGAGCTATGGTTTGTCTATATTATGTGGTTTTTTAGTCATTAGCATGGTTGGACTCTTGAGAAAGCAAGGAGCTTCATTGTACACTCATATCAACATTTTGGTTAAGGAATTGAGACCAGGGTTTGCAGAACTCTTTGGGATCCCTATGGCATGTTGTTTTGGTACAGTGCTTTCTTCTGTATTTTGTGAAATTTACTTATCTGTTATGTATGACATTATCTATCTTGTTTCTTCCTAACTAAATCAAACAAGAGTGAAAGTAGAATCCATTGCAATTGCAGTGCTCTACTTGAGGTTTGATTTAGTTTCTTGATGTTTTCAGCTGTTTGGAGAGGATCCATGGCTTCTCTTGCCCTCTTCAACTCCTCATCTGTCTAATCCCTCCATCTCATTCGATTTAAAGTGCCAAATTTAGTTGCCTACCTTGCCCCATTGAGATCTTTGCAAGACTGAACCTCATTCCCTGCACCCAAGATCTGCCTTTCCATTAGATCCTACAAAAACATCATTTTATTCAATGAAACTCTTTGCACCTATATTAGTCATCTCAAGCCCTTAGTGATCATAATTTCCTGAGATTGACCCAGAGAGAGCCCTCTCCCGACCTGGTAGGGCTAGCTACCAGGTTAAACGTGGTTTGATGTTGGCCCTGGATCATACCTTTCTCAACCTGAGGTAAATCTAGGCACTAATAGGTCCTAGTCATCCCTCTTCACCTATTGGACTATGTTTAGTGCTTCGCGTACTTTGTCAAAAGCTTCTGCGTAAATATGCTTCTGCGCGCTTGGTCTTACCATACTTCCCGGTTCCAAATGGAGGGGTTGTTCACGCCATTGTCTTGCCCGCCCCTGCTTATCGATCATGTTTCCTACCATGAGGACAGTGTGCCTTCATGCAGGTTGTGCGCCATATGCCTATATCCATCTAGAAAGGTGGGCGCGTGGACTGTTTCATCTGTCATACTTGGCTTTTACCCACATCCGAGGCTTCCCAAATCATAAGTGCATCATCCTTCTGCATTCGCACCAGTCCTCAAAACCCTGTTGGTGCGTGCCCCACCATTTTGCGGGTGTAGTGCACAGTACCCATTTTAGAGCGTCGAAATGCTGTTGTTCTGGCAATTCTTTTTCAAATTTGTTCAGGAACTCCTCCACTTCACCTAACCCATCATACGTAGGTAGATCCCTTACCTCTATTGCTACGCAATGCAACAGCCTTGTCATCATGTTACAGTTGAGCGTGGTTACCTCGTGTAACCGGTTCTGCCATCATTATATCTCTTCGTTAGAATCTGACGTGCAGGAGCTTTCACTCTCCCAAGATATTCAGCCATCCACGGTTGGATTTACCCAATCTTGTTCTCAGGTGGTTATCTTGTAGATGTAGTCTAGATTTTTGTTGCTGTCGTAGTCGCGCACTAGCTCTGTGTAGCGCGATCCTTTTGTAGGGTCTAGAGGTACCACTATGCGCAGTGAATTTTTCTCAAAATTCATCTTGTGCTTCTTTAGCTTTATCACTCCATTCATGTCAGTGGCCTAATCTATTCCCAGTAGCGCGGGATATGGATTTCTGTCATCAACAATCTCTATTACTTCAAAATCTACTAGCACACTCACATAAAGTTTGATATCTACCATGATTCCCTGCAATATTCCCCTAGGTAGGATCTTTTGCTAGTTTTCCATTCACAGTTGGATAGGAGACCATTGTAGCACAGGCCTGTCCAAGTGCTCCCATGTCTACTTTGGCAGGACGTTCACGTCCAATCCTAGATCCAAAATCACTTGATCCATTTCATATTCCCTGATCTACGTAGTCAATCTCATCTCCCTTCTTGTTCATGTCATGTGCTTTCTAAGCTTCCGGACTACACGCGGTTCTCCTAGTGCAGTCCCAACACATCTAGTGATGAGTTCTTGTAGCCCCTTCATAGCTTTGTTGTCACCTAGTAGCTTCATGCATGTATCCAAGAATGTAGTGAGCATCGATGGGTCCATTTCTGGCTACAATTTGACTTTACTTCCTAGAGTGGAGGCATTTGTGAAACTCCTCTTAGCTTCCATGAATGTCTCCTTAGTGTGCTCCAATTAAATTTTGGTTCCTTTGTTGGAGCCTTGCAAACCCAGGTACTCTCTTCAGGCTGCTTTCCTTTGTCATCCCCTGTTGTGATACCACTTTGGAGCATGATATTTACATTCGAGTCTTCCTTGCGCTGCTCAGACCTCATCATTTGCAGGTTCTGAGTTGGGGGAGGTTGGAGTGCTCATTTTTCATGCAACCTTGCTATCAGTGTGGGACAATCCTTCGTCTCATGATCAAACTGCGTAAGATATAAGCATGATGGTCTCGTTGGATTTGTACAATCGTGGGCATAATACCTCGGTCCTCCGCAATTGTAACATATCAACTATTCTCGACCTCTTCTTGGTCCCTTTCCACCTCAACCTCGTCCGCGCCCCTGAAATCTGGTTCGCGCCATCTTTGTGTTCTAGTTAAGGGGTCATGTTTCAGCCTGAACTCTGTAGGTAGGAGTCTGATCCATCATCAGTTCATAACTCTACATGTGCGCTCATCATGGCCTACCGACTTGTAGAAATTATAGAACAACTATTAGGAATTCTGTGTATACTTCTGTAACATATGGCAGTTATCTGTAGCATGCTTCCCTCCTATTTGACAAATCACGCACCACAATGTAGGTGCCGCGCTTGGTCCTACTTGTGCTTTCGGTCTCGATGGCATTGGTCATCCTCCCGCGAGGTAATTCATGAACACTGGGCAATGGTACTTGTCATGCCCCTGGCCCTTGCACTTTACGCACCATACCTCATCGTGCACTTCTGGACAAGTCATCCTGTCTTGTTTCAAACTCTTCATCTCAAGGTACAAGTTCTTCAACTGCATGTGAATTTGCTGGATTCCCAAGTTAGGATCTTATATTGAAGTCTCATGCAATCTCATCGTGACCTCCAAAGCTTCAACATGAGTGGTTATCCTTTGTTGCGACAGTGCGTTCCATAGATGCGGTGAAACGAGGCTACAAACCATTTGTGGTGTTGCCCATCTGTTAAGGTCATGTTCGCTTCGCGAATTGTGCACTTCATTCTTTGATCCAGCTCCCACGAGGTTTCGCTTGGTGGCATTGTGATTTCCTTGAATCCAATGATCAACTGTGCCTCCAATTTTGGTCTGCTAAATTCCTTGTTTAGCACAACTTGGATATCTGCTATCCCAGCATTCAGATTGTCATTCGAATGCTTAATGTACCAGGTCAGTGTGCGATCCTGTAGAGCACTGACCAATGTTGCCTTCTTTATATTGTCGTTCGTGACACCCTGTGCTTCCCATACGACTTTTATCACAAACAAAAATTGCTTTGAATGTTCATTCCCTACTCCCTTGAACACTATTAGCTTTATCGCGCTGGCCATACTGCTTCGCGGTGGTGGCGGAGGTGGTATGGGTGAAGTTGGGGGTGGAGATGGTGAAATTGGTGGTGGTGTGGGTGGGGGTAGTATGCATGGAATTCTCTGCTTTATCATATTGATTGCACTTCTTGGTGAAACCTTCGTGACCTCTTCTTCGCCTCCACTCGGAGGTGAAATCAAGGGGCTAGTTTCTAGTTCTGTGCTACCTTTGTTTTTGTAGATACTGTTATCACTCAGAAGTTTTCCCTAAAAGTTATCAAAAGAAGGAATCATCTGAGGTAACCAAAAACCAATCTTTTAGGCTTAGGTTCTAGCCAACCTAAGTCCAGAGAGGGCTCTCTCTTTATAATTTAGCTTTATTTTTATGAGATTTTAGGCTAGTTCTTAGTGTTCATAGGATTTTGTTTTGAATTGAGGGTTGGGTGGTGGAATTCTTAGATTAGATGGATAGAGCTAGGTCTTCAAGCCATTGCGCTATGGAGTCTATCAATGGATGACATAACTGGACCAGATCATTAAAGGGAATGTTCACAGGGTAGGCTACCAAAGCAAAAGGAAAATCTTCAGGTCTAATGGATGAAATGATTCTAACCAGGGTGAAAGGGCAATGAAGAATCCTTGGACCAGGATTAGAATAGAGAACAGAGGGTGATCATGAACAAAGGGCAACTAAGAATCCTTTGTTATAGACCAGGGAAGAAACTATGGAAGCTAAGGAGCAATTAAGATTTCCCTAACTAAGATAGTTTAGCAGAAAACACTAAGAATGTAAATAGTAAAGACAGAGTGTAGTCAAGCAATTTCTGAAATATCATTCCTTGTTATACATTTAGTTTTAGAGAAATAGATAAGATTATCAATAAACATAAGAAAAAACAACAATAAACATGAGAGAATAGTTATTGGTATTTCACTTTACACAAAAATCTTGTAAAATATTTGATCTTTATTCCTTGATTCAGTAAGCCAATCCAGCCATTGATATAATAGAATTCGATTTGAGAGAAAAAGTCTATAGAAATGTCATTGAATCCACCCTACATACTTCGAAATATGAATTATTTATACAAAAAATAATTATAAAATATCTCATAACAGTTTGAGATTTAATCTAGGAAATAAAATATCTTCATGCGTGAACATAGAGACAGATGTGAAACTGCTTCTTGTTGTCCCATTTATCGTGGTGTTGCTGGCTTTTTCTATTGAGTTTTAAGCCATTTAATCTAGCTGGTGGTTGTGGTATTTCCATGCTGGAGCCTTATTTACTTTTGATCTTTCACTGATACTCTTTGACTCTGTTAGTCTTTGACCCTGCTTATCAGTCTTTCACCTATTTCACCTAGCTTCCTTCAAATTTACTGTGGTAAATTTTTGCTATAAAACCCTTTCATGGTAAATCCATCATTTTATCCCACCATTCTACCTCAGGAAATCTCACCTTTAACATTCTTCTGTAAATTTTGTCTACCTCTGTGTATTTTGCAAAATTCGGCTTAGTGAGAAACAGATGTTTCACCTCATGTTCTAAGAAAAAGAGGTTCTATAATGTATCATACATTACTTTTCCAGTAGGCAAAGCTTTGATGCCTGAAGAGCTAGCTTGTTCCTTGGCCAACCTCCTAAGTCTATCACTATAGTCCAATTGGGTCATGAGTTTATCATTGATGACCCTAGGATTGGGAAGGCCTTTGTCCCTCAAAACTTGAAATTTTGCCATAAACTTGTCAATGGCCACCTGCATGTTGTGACACTTTTCTTCCAAATTGAGCATAAGGTTTCTTTTGGAAAGAAACTTTTTGATTTCTAGGACGGATTTAGTCCTGTCTTCTATACCAAGCTCATGGATCTCATACATGTTCTTACTGTTTAGGAGGTGGATGAGTTGATTTGCATCCTCAGGTTGGTCTCCTAACTTTTCCCTTACTTTTTGGATAGCCTCAGTGGCTACCTTCACAAATTTAGTTTGCTCAAATATAACTTGAATTGATGGCCATATATCATTGAAAGAGTCAATGATATTGACCCAGAGCATTTCTTTAGTCTATCCTAGTGGCTTCTGCAGTGTCAAATATTTCTCTAGGACTTTGATTTTCTCACCCATCCTTAGGTCTTTCTCTATTTCTTCTCTCTACTAAATTTAGGCAAGTTTACAGTCAGTTTCTAAACTTGCCACTTTTTCCTTTAACCTTTTGAGATTTGTAGCTTGAATGGACATCTCTTCCATAGCCTTTACTAGTTCTGTTGTTTTTTTAGTTGAAGTACTTGCTGTTGTAGTGGATTCAGTTTTAATTGGTAGTGATGTGGCAGGTGGGGCTGTTGGTGCCAATGATGCTGCCAATGTGGAAGGAATTTCTATTGTCACTGTGGGAATGACAGTTATGGAAGTTTTTGCCAAGTCACTTTGTTTGGATTGAATCAAAATGTCCAACTCCTTTTCTGTTTCTTTAAGCCAATCATTTAGCTTTAGGACTATGTCCATAAGCTCTTCATGTCCTTTTTGTGCTTCTAGGACTTCCATGGTTTGAGGGTGATGCAATTGAGGAATTTTGAGTTGCTTCTTTAGTGCAACAATGCCATCATTCTTCTTTTTTATCAGTTTCTTTATTGCTTTTACATATTTGGGATCATGTCCCAATCCTATCACTAAGTCCTCTAAGGACTTGATTCTTGTATCTTTGGCCTGTGAAGAGGCCTTCTCCAGCGGAAACTGAGTTGACATATTATTTAAAGAGTTCTTCAACTGGTGGGCTGCTATGGCTTTCCCTGTCAATGTAGAATAAATCATCTCGCCAGTTTTCTTATGTAGCTCAATCTGGTCAATGGGATGAATATCCCTTGCTAGTACTTCAAAATCCACTCTTTTGAAATCTGTTGTTGTCCTTTGCTGCTAAGTGGTTGGCTTGATGAAGGTCATTTGCATCTTCCCCTCTTTAACATCATAGGCTGACATGAGCCTTGTTTGATTGGTAGGGGTCATTTTCAAGTACTTTGCATATGTCTGGACTTTCAGCCTCTCATTCTGGCCTTTATCTCTTTGTATCTCTCTTTTATATCTTGATCTTTGTTTGTTGGCATTCTAAAAGAGGATAACTCAACACTTTGCTACCCTTAGAACATCTAAGTGTGTGATGTGGAAGGTTCTAGGATGCCTCTAGATGGAGTGGCTTGCCTTCTCCTATCTCTTTCTATGTTGGAAACCTCAACTGTCTCTTCTGTATATTCCTTCTCAGAGGCAGGATTCATTCTTTGTCTCTTTTCCTGGCTTGTCTCTGCATAGGCTAGAGATGTTGTTCTTCCTGAAGGAGTGGCCTCTTCCCTGTTTCTTTTGATGTTTTTCCCCTCATTTAGAGGAGTCTGTAAGACTTGGGGGGCACTCATACTGGCCTCTGGCCTGTCTGTCTTCTCTGATTGGTCTGGTGCTTCTGATTCTTCTTATACCTGTGACTCTTCTTGTACCTGTGATTCTTCTTGGACCTGTAATTCTTCTTGGACCTGTAATTCTTCTTGAAACTGTGATTCTCTTGGCACCTGCAGGAAAGAACCCTCATCAAGTTGTTTCTCTAGATCATTTAAAGTGTTTTCCACAGCAACTTCAGTGCTATCCCTGTCTTCTAAAGTGTTTTTTGCCCATTCCAGTTGGTTTCCATACTTTTATATTTCAGGGATACAGTGATGAATGTAGGGAGACATCTTGTTTTTCTATCTTATATTGCAGATGAAATCCAAGGGATCATACCTCCATATGAAGTTCTATTTTAGATTTAGTCTTTGAAGGATTTCATATGCCTCCTTTCTAGCTTCTCAACTATTACAAGTAAAGGGGCCTAATTGGTCTTTGATTCTAAGCTGGGCCTTGTTTTTGTCTTTGACAAAGTGTACCTCATATAAATTGATTATCTGCCTGTAGTACTCCATAGAAAATAACCTCATTGGGAGGTATTTGGGTATTTTATAAGGGGCCAACTCACAGCCATAAATTCTAATCTCAGTGTGGTTTTGGTACAAGTACCAATCCCCCACTTTGAACTATTTTGAGAGTTGCAAGATCCTCCTTATATCTGAACTGATTCTTAGAGGAGGGCTTCCTATCAGCATTGTCACAATGGGATGCACAAATAGGTATATGAAGTCTATATATGAATATGGGGAGTCATATTTGTGGATCAATGGAGTCCAAAAATTATTGATCTAGGGTGACCTTTTGTGTCAAGCTTCTGAAGAGTAAATGAGAACTTATCAACTTGGTAGTATAAAAAGAGGTGATACAAAATAGAGGAGTACTTGAAGACTCGCTCATTGCTCATTCTGAGGAACTGGTCATGCATTCTATCAGCTATAAATTTGCCATAACCATAAATAACAGCAGGAGACTGTCCTGGAGTGTATATGGACATGAAAGCCAAGATGATCTCATCTATATACACGCTGGTGGTATAACATAGGACACTGGATATCATTGCCACAATGTCTTGGCCAAATGGGGAAAATATGGTATACACATATGGAGGAGGTTCTTTGGGGGTATACTTTTCTTCCATAATGTAGGTTTGAATTATTTGGGCCAATCTTGCAGGGCTAAGCTTGGGAAATAAGTCCAATAGATTTCCAATGGAGAGGGGAGTGAAGTTTTGGTCAAGTTGAAGTTGTAGCATCTCATTTATTGATTCAGCAGTGATGGTGAAAAGTATAGTCTAGTTGGAGGACATCACTACTCTTTGGCTGGGGATATAGTTTGCATGGAAGTAATGGACAATGTATGGGAAAATGTGAACTTTAGGGAATTTGTACTTGGGAAAATTGGGCTCCCAAAAACCAATTTTATCAGCATAGTTCAGGTATTGGTCTATGTATCGACAGTAGAGTTTGAGAGGGGATTCATGGACAGAGGTGTCCTTTATCTAGAAATCCTTGTCTGCCAGGGGGAGATGGTCTAAGTCTAGATGAGGAGTGGAAATAGGTCTCACATCCATGGAAATTGGGGCAACCATTCTCAGTTCTTGTGGATTTGAGAATGGGGGAGGTGGTTTTCAGTTTTTTAGGGAAAAGGTGGTTGAGTACAGTGGAAGCTCAAGTTACTTGAGTTCCTTTAATCAATTTTTAACTTTAAATAACAAACTCAGTAACTAGTTCTGAAATTGAGAGGTTTTCCAGTGAATTATGGCTTAAATACTTGGAATTAGGGAGAACTAGCTCTGAACAGGTCGACTAGAAACTGTGAATGGTCAAAAAGGTTCTGAGTAGGCCGGAGAGCAAACTAGGTGCTTTGTGGTGTCTTTGGGGTGCAATTGGACGTAGGTTGACAACTTTTATGTTCACAGGTGCGTGCATGGAGCTTTTCAGTTGAAAAAACGATAAAACAAATGATTTGGGGCTTTTTTGGATTTATGCGCAAAAAGTCAATTTTGGTGGATATGGGTGAACAATGGTGATTTGTCGTGTAGTGGGGTGAACAGTGGCTTTTTTGGCATGTAGCAGGTGGGCAATAAGTGGTTTCCATCGCATCACTTTTGGGCACACGGTGGTATTGGGGGGAAGCCCCCTAATTCCATTCATTGAGCAACACGTAGCCTCGAGGGCCCAGTGGAAAACAACTCTTTTTAGGTGGGTAATGTTCAGACGTTGAGGCTCCTCCACAATGGATGTGGACCGTCTGATCTGAAGGGGAGTGATCGTTTAGTGATCGGGTAGTGGAGTTGCACAAAGGGTAGTGGGGCGGCCTGGCAGGTAATTAAGTGCAGCAGTTTTAAGTTAATGAGGGATGAAAGCGGGGTTAAGGCATCAGGGTTATTAGGGGAGGGTTTAATTGGGTTTTAGACTAGCTTAATCGCGGATCGATTAGTTAGTGGCTTTGGGTAAAAAAATCATAGTTTATATAATTAAAATAGGGTAGGGCTAATTAATATTTGCAGGAGTTAAATATATACGGGAAATGGGTTTTTGTTTGGGATTTTAATAAGATAAATTAGTAATTAGTAAAATGAGTGGAAAGGGGCACAATACCCTAAGTATATGATATTTCATGTTTTAATACTTTTCTGATCATAACATAAAAACTTAGGATATAGTGTTTTTCTGGGTTTTTGATATGAAAATGATTTATGTGGGGGAATGAACACTTTTCCTAGGTAAAAGTAATTTAACCTTAGGAAAAGAGTATTATTAGGGAAGATGAATGAACTGAAGGGAGGAATTAATGTTTATGAGGGTGTTTTAGTACTTATTGCCTATAAGTCATTTAGCCAAGGGTCCCGTCCCTCTAAAAGTTAGAGAAATGCTCTGAGCCTCTTTGACTTAGGGTTTTTAAGTACTTTGATCTTTATTGTGGGAAATTAGTTAAGTGAAAGGTGAAATGGATGAGGGAGGTTAATTAAGTGACTTTGATATCCATTTGCATGCTTGAGTGCCTATTCACATTTGGAACTTTTATGATGAAAATAATAAATATGCTTTGTCTCATCAGTGATCACATTTCTGCAACCTTTCTACTACTTACCCATCTACTCATCCTACCATTTTCACTTCTCTTTGTTAGGGTGCATTTGAACTAGAAAACCCTTATCAAACATTTTTCTTTCTTTTTACAATAGTAAACTAACTAAATCTAACCTTATTACATCCAAGGGCTCAGATTAAACAATTGAGCTCCTTTTATTTACTCTACCTATCTAATTATCTGCCAAGATTAAACAGTTTGGTCAGATTTTTATTCTCTATATATAGACATGAAATTGAAACATGAAATAGCCAAGTTTAAACATTTTGACTATCATGGATTGTGGCAAAGATTAAAAACTGCACACAATCATTTATTATGCACAAAAAGTAAATAGTAGTGGCATTTTTACTTGCACACTTTCATGGTCCTTTTTATTTTGTTGGGGTTCATATTTTTCATCTTTTTTGACCTTTTTATTCTTTTTTTCCTTTGATTATTCTTTTAGGACATACCCTCTTTACATTTTTTAATTTTTTGAATATGGAAAACATTTGCAAAAAGAAAAGGTATGTACATATTACAGGTTTAACCTCAGCCTTTCAAAAATTATGACTCCTATTGGTAGAGGAACCTAAGAGATCCTCCCACTCCACGTAGCCCCAAACATCAATATATTCACATAACCCGCTTTTCACACAGTAGCATTTTAATCCAAGTGTTCAAAGATTTAACATACTTACCTTGCGGTCCCTTGAGTAAGTGTTGTTCTACCTTGTTATAGCTTACTGAAGTAGCTACCATGAATTCAGTGATGAATCCTCCTATGATTCGATCCAGCCAGTGATCGACAACGCACACGATCTTATATTTCGATGCTTCCAGTCTGTGCACCAATTCTGGAGTCCATGTAGTATGTTTATCGAGTTTACACCTTCCTTGGCTATCTGCTAGCCTCGCGATTCACTCGTACAACTCAGTGGGGAAGGATGCAAATAAAATTTCATGAATTTTTGTATATAAGTAGAAATCTAACCACTCTTCCTTTGACAGTCACGAATTCCTATTTTCCTGTGCAGTGAACTCGTGAATCTTTCTGTCCAACCACTCCTCAATTCCTTTCTTTGTCAAATTCCAGTGATACGACATCAGACATCTCTATGCAGATCTTGGTCCCAGCAATGGAACCATTTGTTGGCTTGTTGGGGCTTGACCGAGGTTTGGATTTAATTAGCCAAACAAATCCTGGTACTATTGGCCCTTTTGGCAACATTCCGCAGAGCGTGGACTAAGGTCTCACTCGAAGTAGTATGGGAAGGTGCCAGAACTAGGTTTCTGCACCCTGGAGATGTCTAATGAATTCGATTGGTCAGTGGTTTATCCCTGCACGTAGGTTGCTTCGCGCACTTTCCTGTTCCTCGCGTCCTGATAGATTGCCTTCGCACAACCCTACTTAGTTTCTAAGCACCGCGCTCTGCATTATTACCCAAGACCTTGCTTATATTCTAATGTTAGTTAATTATCTTTGCCTACTGGAGTGCTTTAGGTTATACTTAACAACATAAAACATTCATACAGGTGCGCATGATAAATAAACAATATATTTGCTAGTGCTACCAATCATGCATTAGCCCAAGAACAGATACACAAAATTATAGCCAAACTTCTCTTTATTGATTCTTTCCATGGTTACAAACTCGACTTGCCCTGCGCACTCAGCTGTAGGGGTCCGCACACTCAGCTACGGACAACTAGCCCTCTACACACTCAGCTGTAGAGCCTTCTCCTACTCTACGACCCAAAGACACACTTCACACTATGGCTCAATCACTCAGACTTCTCATACTTCTATTCTCTTTCTATTGTCTCTCTCCTTTTTTACACTTAGAGCCTTTCTCTATTTATACAATCCCATGGTCTGCGGAGCATGGGTAGGTCTATCCAGTTGACATTACATTACAAAACTAGGGTGGACAACCCTGTGACTCTATCATACTTTCGTGCCTCGTGCTCGTAATTCGTGGAGATTTACAACAAGATTCGGTCAAAACTTGGGCTTTGAGCCCCAAAACATGCCTTGATGGGATTCCATGCCCAACAACCGCTAAGGGACTGTTAGGTGTAGGGAAGGGGGAGTGTGAGATTGTGGTTCGAGTTTTAGGTTTCTAGTGTTCATACCTTGGTCGATGTTGATGTATGATACTTGATGTACATACTATTTCCCATGGAGTTGATGCCCCAACTTGTGGGTGATATGCAATTGAAAGTTTATGAACTATGTGGCCCATGGATGGGTGGAATGTGGAAGGAATACAACTAGTTGATATTCTATTTCAGATAAGTTTCCATGTGAATGAATTCTGTTTATGTGACATGAATTGTACTAAACTCCAGTTTGGGTTATTTTAGGTGCATGTTATTTGTATTTAATTATTTTTTTAATAATTAATATGAATGATTGATATGAATAATGGCTAATTTGATATATGTGTGCTAGGTATTTTGTGGATTGCACATAGAGAATTGCATTGCATGAATTTACAGGTCAATGCCAAGTGTAGGTATAACTTATGACAACTCTAGTACAACTAATTAATAGGAACACAAGGCATTACTTGGACTCAAAGGACCAACCGCAGGCTGGTGAGGCCACAAGGGCTCTAGAAAAAAGATGGTGGTTATTCTTAGCATTCCCCAACTAGGGGTGGGCATGTTAAAAGGTGGTATCAGTGCCGAGGTTGCAACATTAGGCTTCCCTGCGCTAGAGAAGGTTACAAGAGAAACTTTTACAAGGTTGCTAGCAATTTGTTCAATAAAAGTTATAAGCATTGGAAATGGTTAAATTACACAAATTGAAGTGAGATCCATAGAAAAGGCACCTAACATGGCTTAAGGGGTGTCACAAGCCTAAATATTGGAGGTTAAGGGATGAAATTTAACCACGAAGGGATATATTTGTGTGATTGCACATTACTGGATGATGAGATAATTTCCCATCAAGATAGAATTGGAATCTCTATATTTCTACGAAAATATCTCGTTGAAATTGTGGCTAATGTTAATGATTAGGCATGCAATTTTAAATGGATATTCTATTAAATCTTGGGAAAATTTTCCATCGGAAGCAAGGTTCTAAGGGTGGAAAAACGATCATTGAGAAATATGTCAAGGGACGTGGGCGTAATTAGCATTACTTCAAAAAAATGTCTCCATTAGTGACAAATTTTTGGGAGGGGTGGAACCATAAGTGCAGACCTCCCCCCCATCTCTATATGTCATGGAGATACAACACCCCCCCCAACTCATTTTTTGATCAACGAAAAGAAACCTACGCTCTTGGATCACGGGCATCGAACTTCGACTAAAACGTGGAGTACAAACAATCCCCTTTCCTATGTTGACATCACAAGGGGGTGCCCTATACTTAATTTGGACTGTTGATCACTTGGAGCAACCATGAATGCTCTATTGGGGGACCCACATGTGGGGTATAGTGCTTGTGCTAGCTTGGACTATGATAAGATTTTGGTTATCCAATCAAAATGGTCCTAGCCATACAATCCCATTAGGCACAAGAGGCAATGTTATTGCCCACTCATGTTGAAACCTGATAAAAAAATTGAGCCATTAGATCTCATTAGTTGCAGAAGACAAAGTTCATTTTCATGCTAATTGGGGCCCGATATGCATCTAGGCCATTCAATCAACATAATCACAATCGTTTGATCTAGAAGGGGTGTTGTGATAAAAATGGATAGTGGACCCCATGCCTAGGTTTCTACACTCCACCCCTATCACATGGAAGGTCCCATGTGAATTTTGAGAGCCTAAGTGGGCGATCAACATGTAGAAAAGAAAGTTGCATGAATTCTAGGTGTTAAGGAAAATCCAGGCAAGCTAGTTTTCCTATAAATTATGTGAACTAAGGGAATTAACTTGGTATAGAGAGTTACCATTGAAGGAAGGAAGAGAAAGAAGCTCGCATGCCAGAATAAAGTTCCAAGTGGTTATAGGTGATATTCAAATTCAAGAATACATTCATAGGAAATAATTTCTAATAGATTTGATTGGTTCATGTGAGTAAAACAATTGAAATATTTTCAAGTTACTTTGAAAATCCACCAAATGTTCAGGTCATTTACTTGTAGGGAAATTTTGAGGCCCTAAAAAATGTTTTTAGGTGGTGAAACCTTTGCAATTACTATACCAGTGGTACAAGTAGTTTCAATTCAAGGAGAAAATGCTTGGAGAATTTTTCTAACCATAAAATACAATTACGAATTAGAGTCGATATGAAGGATTTGTGACCAAAACAATATGGAGAACAAAAAGGAATACATTGGAACTTTAAAAGGGCACAACTTGGAAACTAGGGCTTAGATTAGGACATGAAATTAGTCATTGGAAGGCTATGGGACTGCCAAATCCCACCACAAAGTACAATTTGAAATTTTAATATATGATTTCTCAAAAAAGTGAAAATAGTGTGTTGTGATAAAACAAGAAAATTGGGGTAACTAGACCAAAACTTCCCAAGACCATAACTTTTGGCTTAGAAGTTAGAATTGAGAAAAAAAAATAGTCAAAATAAAGCTATTGAGGAGAAAAATACTTTCATCAACCTAGAATTCTGAAATTGGATGAAAATTTTGTAAAACTTATGAAGGAAATATACTGGAGGTAAAAAGGGAAAACATTTCAAAATGAGGACCAGAAATGTAGAATATGCTCATGGATTATATAGTGTGGAAGAAGAGGTTATGACTTTGAATACAAGTATAGGAAATTATAACAGAGTCAAATGGCCATGCAGTGGACAGGCCATAGGAAATATATCTAGAGGAGTGATGAGCCTCATCATTGGGTAACTATATGGACCTTAATACACCTCCAAGATTATTTAAATAAACTCTTCTCATAATTCCTTACATATTTTAATCATATTTTGCTTAATGAGATGAGTAAAAGTAAGATGTTATGTCTAGTGGACTAATGTGCATTGATTGCAAGTTTTTGAGAGCAAATCATGGCAATTTTGGCTAATTAAGATAAAAAAATCGAATGAGACAAGGAGGAGAGATTTTAGGAGATATATCCTCCTCATTTAATCCTCACTCATTCGAATATTCCTCCATCAAATCACACTAGCTTGGAGTTGCAAGTAGTCGAGTCATGAAGATAAGGTCGCTGAGCTAGTGACAGTTAAAGAGCCAGTTCATCTTGAGTTTGGGAGCCAAGCCTCCCTAGATTTAAGGAAGTTATTGGAGACTTCAGTTGTATAATTGAGGAGGCATAAAGCCTCATTAGGATTCAGATTTTTTATGTAAGAGCACTAAAGATTTTTGAGTTCAAGACTTGTTGAAGACACTGTTATGCAAATTTTTTGATATGATAATGAGAATGAGAATTTCTTTGATCTAGCATTGAGTTGAATCAGAGGGTTGAAGCTCTGGGTTAGGGACCAACCCTAGCAGAAAAGGCTCCTCTTCTTGTACTTTTATGCTTAGTTGATTTCATAGATTAATGGTTGAATTGGTTTTAGCACTATTTCATTGCAAATAGTTGTGGATTTAATTAGTTTCCTTCCATTTGTGCATTTCTTTAATAGTAGATTAGAAAGATAAAGAAATACCAAAAGGAAGATAGTAGGTTTCTTTGGCTTCACTCCTCCCTTCAGGGACCATGGTTTGAGGAAAGAACTCCTATGCAGCCCCAAAAAGACAAAATTCTGATTTCTTATGAATTTTAGGGTTTTTTCCTACTTAGGCTAGCATCTTTTCAGTTTTCAAGAATAGAATTTAAATGTCATTTTTGATATCTTCAGCCTTGTATTAGATATCATAGTGTTTCACATTATTTTGGAAGTTTTTCCACGCATGAAATAGGCAACTAGATAATGGAATTTTGTTTTCTTAGTTGATTGAAAATCTAAGACATGATTCATGGATAATTGTCAGACGATTGATGCAGTGCAGGAGTTGCAATAGTGCAGGGAGATTTCATGACCAGCAACCCCAACCTAACCTCATCCATCCATGATCATCAAAGGGCACTAAGTCCCTCGCCCAATTCATCATTCCATAAGAACACCTTTCCAGGGTTGTTGAGAAAATCTAGCCATCTTACGAACTCTGTTTTGAGCTCTGAAGGAGGCCTAGCCACTCCCTTTCCTTATTTCTCCCACCATTCACCTTCCCTAATGCCTACACTACCTTCCAAATAACTCTTATTTCTCTCGGTTAGATGTTGTAGGAATACAAGGGATCCTGTAGGAGCATTAGAACATCCTATAGGAAGCATTAGGACATCCTGTAGGAAGCATTAGGACATCCTGTAGGATGACCTGTAGTGGCTTGTTTTGAAGATGAATTGTGGAAAAAACATCTAGGAAGACAAGATAAGGCCCCTACTTGCCTCCCAAGCCATATGACCTTTCACCACCATCTCTAACCAACCCGCCACATTGCCAAGAGGATTTAGAATTCATATTTTTCACACAAAAAAGACAAAAAGGAAAAAAGAGTTATTGTGTTCATTTATATGCACAACAGTAGAATGTTTGGTTATTTTAGATTGCATGCCTAGGACAGTAGGATTACACATATGTTAACTTAGCATTATTTTGAAGAAAATCCTCTTAGAAATTAGTTATATGAGTGGTTTATTTAAGCATTTGATTTTAGTCTTCCCTTACTATAGTAAATAAGATTTCAGTTAGTGAAAATTTCCCCTTTCCTTATTGGTAATCAAGCTTCTTCTAAATCAATAGAAGGTTGGTTTGAGAAACCATAGTGGTCTATCGCCAGCTTAGCAGTGAAAAAGAGTGGACCCATCGCATCTGCTTCTGTATACAACAATGTCACCTCCAAGTTTGTACGAACCCCGGGTTGATAAAGTAAAGTTGGTAGCCCTAGGAGTTGCAACATTCTTGCTACAATACTGGTTCTCATCACTTTTTGGTGTCACTTCCAAGGAGGTGTCTGAGTAATATTTGATTTTTGTTTTCTTTCTTCCATTTCTTATCTCTGACATTCTGTTATTAGCTTCATTTTTGAAAAAATTAGTTTTCTTTCTTCTCTATTCTGAAAGTGAGCTTTCATTCAGTGGTTAGTTTCCATTCAGTTTGTTATTTCAATTCTAAAATTAGTCTCAAAGCTTAAAAAAAACAAAAAAACAAAACAAAAGCACTTCTTTCATGCCTCGTAGGAATAGGGATAACTTAGGAAAATTTCTACCAAATACCCCCACCACTTCAAAAAATCAACCTTCCCTCTTCTTCGATGGTTGTGAACTGGAGGACCCCTTAGGCGAACAACCAGATATTTTTGAAGAGCCTACAAAGGGAGAAGAAGAAGGAGAACCCATTCCAATTGACCTAATGGCTGAAAATAGAAATGACAAAGGAGATTGAGAAAGAATTGAGGGTGCTTTTCGCATCATATAAACTAATGGGGATACTAAGATGAAAAACATAAGCCCCCCTGCTCTTCCTCATTTCTATGGCCTAACCTTAGAAGATCCAACTACTTTCTTGTTTGAGTTCACTGTCATATGTAGAACTTATGATTACGCTACTAACATGTAGAAGTTGAAATTATTCCCATCCACTCTCAAGGATGCAGCTTTGTGCTTGTTCATGGGTTTACCTAGGGATAACATCACAACTTGGGCTCAGATGTAGCAAGATTTCAACAACAAGTATCGAGACTACTACAGGTCCAAAGACACTAAAGAGGAAATGTTTAGGATGACCTTGGAGCATGATGAATCCCTAGAGGATTATAAACAAATATTCTAGCTTAGCTACAAAAGGGCCACGTGCACACTTGATCCTGAGCCACTGAAGCTAGTCATACTCTGAGGGGTAAGGGCAGATCTTCTGGATACCCTAAACCTGCTAGCAAGAGGGGACATCTACCAGCTACCCTATGAAGATATCAAGACTACCATTAGAAATCATTCTTGGGCAGCTAGGAAAAAGGGTAGGGGTAGTCAACCAATGGCCAACCCATCCTCTTCCAACACATCCATAAAAGGTGAAATTGGAAATATGCTGGAATATTTCAAGAGTGAAATGCTACAAACCCTTGCCCTACAGATGGACAGTACGCACATCAAGAGAAAGCAGGAGGAAGTAGAGAGATAATTATCCATCTTGTGCCCTATATGCCCAAGGAGGCACCCTAGGAATGAATGTCCATTAAACCTGATTGAAATCTACTCAGTATGTGAAGAAAATCACTCCATAGACAAGTTCCCTTCTCTACATGGACTAAAAGATGTGTATCGGGGAAATGAAGGGGTGACTAAACAACTCTGCCACATAAATCAAAGGAAACCCATGGGCCTCAGTCATACCAGAAGGGCATGCAAGGGTCATCACATGTATATTACAACCCTAACCAAAACACATCCATTCCCACTTGGTGCCCCCTTCTCATCCCTCCTGGTATACACCCCCTCCTTTCTCTTTTTCGCCTCAATACCATTCCCATCCGACCAACCAACCATTTCAGCCATATACTCCACCACAGCCTCATTGGAATGCACCACCCCAAGGGTGGAGGCCCCCATACAACAATGCTCCAGCTTTATTGCCTTCACCAACTACTCAACCACAACTTTTACACCCTGCTCCACCTAAACAACCTCAGATGCCTGCCTAGTCAAATCTGAACCTAAACAATAGGCAAGAACAACAAGTATATAGTGGAGAGACATCCTATCCTTCTTATGCTATGGAGATTCATGAAATCAACCTAAGATATGGGAGAGTACTCCTAGACAACCAACCTCCACCTCCACCTAGGGAGAGCGAGGAGGAAAGAGAGGAAAGCATGCCTAGAGTAAATCCACTACCCTTTCCTGAGATATTAACTCATCCAGTCCAGCCTACCCCAGAAGAGAATAAAATTTTGGGTGAATTGAAAAATATATGTGTCAAAATTCCACTTCTCCAAGCCATCATGGATGTACCTATTTACAACAAATTAGTTAAAGAGAAGTGTTTCAAACATCCAAGGAGGCAAAAAATAGACACCCTACTATAATGTCATTGGACAACTATCCGACTTAATGCTGGGGCAGGTAATTTGCCCAAAGTATTTGGACCCTGGAAGCCCTATAGTAGATGTGTAGATCAATGGCACCATTGTCCCACACACTTTTATTGATCTTGGGGCTACCATTAATGTAATTACTAAGGACACCCTGCTCAAACTCAATCCCCAGGGCTATTTAAGAAGACCACAACAATATTGCAACTTGCAAACCATTCCACAGTAACCCTTGAGGGGATTATTGAGGATGTGATGGTCTCCATTGACTCCTAGGAGTACCCTATAGACTTCCTAGTTCTCCAGCCTAAGACCAAGCTTACTAGTTATCCTCTCATACTTGGGAGGCCTTGGTTAGCCACTGCAGATACCTACATTAGCTGCAAGGCTGGAAATATGACTATAAACATTGGGCATCTGTCCAAACAGTTGGTCTTATAACCTTCTGCTCAACCATCCCTAGAAAATGACCTACCTTTATGGCTAGAAGAGGAGGAATAAGATGAAATCTACTCAGCCCAACTCTATACCCTAGAAATTGCCATGGGAGGAGGACAATCAGATGAAAATGATTTGATTGAACACATACTCCAAATTCCAACTCCTAACACCTTATCCTTAGAGGAAGTAGTAAAGGAAACCAAGAGAAACCATCAGATTGATCTATGCTTAGCTTATTCAAACCATATCCATGTCAAAATGATAGAATTTGGCCCTGAAAGAACTTTGAAAATCAACCCCTCTTTCTTTACACCAAGAAGAAAATTTGTGCAACATGCTAAGGGAACATCTGGATGCCTTTGCTTAGAGTTATAAGGAAATGAAGGGATTGCACCCCTTGGTGTGTACTCACCACATTTATATCAAATAAGGTTGCAAACTAGTCTAACAACACCAAAGGAGAATGAATCCAGCTCTCAAGTATATAGTCAAAGAAGAACTGCAAAAGTTGTTGGATGCAGGATTCATTTACCCTATCTTTGATAGTGAGTGGGTTTCTCCTTTGGTGTTGGTTCCAAAGAAGATTGGGAAGTGGAGGATTTGTGCTGACTACAGAGATTTAAACAAAGCAAGAAAGAAGGAACATTTCCCTCTACCTTTCATTGATCAAGTGCTAGGGAATTTTTTTTTTCTTTCCTAGATGGGTTCAACAGGTACAATCAAATCTAGATTAGCCCAAAAGACCAGCATAAAACCACCTTCATTTTTCCTTGGGGTACTTTCGCTTATAGGGTCCTTCATTTTGGCCTATGCAATGTCCTTGCCACTTTCTAGAGGGCAGTCTTGAGTATCTTTGCCAAGCTAATCCATGATGCAGTATAAATTTATATGGATGATTTTACACCCTATGGGTGTGATTTCTAGGAGGATTTATCCAACTTAGGTAAGGTACTAAACAAATTCATTGAAATGAAATTGTCCCTTAGTCCCGAAAAATGTGAGTTCTTGATGACTGTAGGCACTGTCCACGGTCATTCAATATCCCAGGAAGGACTACAGGTGGACCCAATTAAGATAACCATCATCCAAAGGGTCCCACCTTCGTAAAAACAGAGGGATGTCAAAAGTTTTTTAGGTGTAGCTGGATATTATACGATATTTATAAAAGACTTCAACAAGTTAACTTCTCCTTTTTTTGGGTTATTAACCAAATACTTTGAGTTTCTATGGTCAAAAAGCTGTCGAGAGGCCTTAAACACCCTAAAGAACAAGTTGACCACTACACCTATTCTTTGAGGCCCAAATTGGGCCCTTCCTTTCCATATAAATGCCGATGCCTCTAACAAATCCATAGGAGTAGCTCTAGGCCATATAGATGGCAAGTTACATTATGCCATTTACTTCATCAGTAAGAATTTTTCGAAAGCCAAACTGAACTACACAGTGACTGAAAAGAACCTCCTAGTTGTTGTGCATTCATTGAACAAATTTAGGCATTACATTACAGGTTACCAAAAATTTGTGCATACTGACCATGTTGCAGTTAAATAGTTGATGAATAAACCTAATGTAAATGCCTGGATTATTAGATGGTTACTTTTATTACAATAGTTTGATCTAACTATTATTGATAAGCCTGGTAAGGAGAATGTTGTTGCATATTTTTTTATCCAGATTGACTTTACCTACAGGGGAGGAAGGAATGGTTGATGATCAGTTACTAGATGAACACATATTCGCCATTTTAGTTCTCTCTCCACGGTTTGCTGACATGGAAAATTACTTGGTGTCTGCACGGTTTCCACCAAATTTATCCTCCAAAGAGAAAAGCAAGATTGTGAGGAAGAGCGCCCCATTCACTTGGATTGGGGAAAACCTTTTCAAACTAGGCTCGAATCAAATTTTGAGAATATGTGTCAGGGAGGAGGAAGTCTTTGACATCCTTCTGACCTGTCATGATGGGCCTTGTGGAGGTCACTTTGTAGCCAAAATGACAACATTCAAGATGCTACAAGATGATTATTACTGGCACACTCTCCACCAGGATGTGAAGAGGTATATTAGTCAGTGTGATCAATGCCAAAGGATGGGGAAACCTACCCCAAAGGATGAAATGCCTTTGCAACCTCAAGTGACTTTTGAGCCATTTGACAAGTGGGGCATGGATTTCATTGGGCCCATTGACCCTCCATCTAGGAAAAAGCAGTACATCATCATGTGCACTAACTATTTAACCAAGTGTATTGAAGCCAAGGCCATGAAAACAATAACAAAGGAGAAAATTGTTGAGTTCTTAAGGGAAAATATATTTTATAAGTTTGGGTACCCTAGAGAAATGGTCACTGATCAAAGCAGCCAGTTTACATATCACATGATTGAAATTTTTTTAAGCCAACACAAGATCAAGCATAAAACATCCACTCCTCACCACCCACAAGCTAATGGGAAAGTGGAGGTAACCAACAGAGCGCTCGAAGGAATTCTAACCAAGGTGATTAGCAGCAGCACAAAGGACTAGGTAGATAGGTTAGTTGAGGCCACTTGGGCCTACAACACCACTTGGAAGGCCACCATTGGGTTCACTCCTTATGAGCTGGTCTATGGGAAGAAGGACCTATTGTCCATTGAATTTGAATATAACACCTTAAGAATGGAAACACAACTAGATCTAGATCTCACCAGGGCACAACAAGAGAGATTGCTCCAGATGAATGGGTTAGAAGAGTTTAGAATGTAGGCCCTCTTGCAGATAGAGGTGACTCAAGTTCAAAGGAAGATTTGGCATGAAAAGAACATAAAGGATAAACAATTGGGACTTATTGTATGATTCTAGATACAAGGATTTTAAAGGCAAGTTAAGAACTAGATGGTTACGACCTTATGTCATAGAAAAATGTCATGATAATGGTTCAGTATAGATAAGAACCATTGATGCATAGGTTATTCCTTTACTTGTCAATGGGTACAAATTGAAGTTATACAAGAAGCCCTTGTCAAAGAAAGAATTCGTCAATGGAATCAGCAAGACAGTGATGGTGGTAGAGAAAGTCTCAGTTTCTACCCCATCAAGTCCCTGAAAAAAGAAAAAAGGAAAAAAAAAAAAGAGAATCAGGTGAAAACCTCTTGGAGGCAGGCTAGTTGTTATATATATATATATATATATATATATATCAGAGAAAAGGAAAAACTTTGAAAATGTTGTTTGCAGGTCAGCAGGAGGAGGATAAAAGCAGTAAGGGAGGAGTAGAAGGACCTATACACTCCATAGTTTCATTCCTCCATCCCATATTCTTCATTATCCCATCAATCCCTCAATTTATGAACTCCTCCAGCTTAGTTTACACAGGCCTTGTGTTTTCTACAAGATTCCCTAAAAACCTACAAGAAGATCCTGTAGGAATTACAATGGCATGGGAATCCCAAGAAAAGTGACCCTAGAGAAAGGGGATGACCAACCTGTGTCAAAAAATAAAATGTTACTCCACCACTTCAACACCATGCCTCTCACCATCATGATTACCCCTGCATTCATCAAATAAGTTAGTTCCAAAAATATTACAATTTTCAAAAAAAAACAAAAAAAACAAATAGAAGAAGGTGAGAACAGAGGACAAGGGGACAATACTTGAAGTCTATGCCTCTCAACTACCAATCACTAGACCCATTCTCTACCCATGACAACAATCCTCATGCTCCAGAAGTGAAAAAAAATGAAAATTTAGGGGAGAGGCAGCTATAGGACATCCTGTAGGTTTCCTGTAGCAGCCTATCGCACAAAACAAGATTTCACAAGTTGTAGTCATCTTCAGCATAGAGATCCCAATGTCATGGAAGCTCCTCCAGAACTTACCAGTAGTAGTAGGATCATCAACATCACTCTCCAGTACCTGCACATCAAAGGAAACAAGCACCAAAGGAGGCCAATAATAAAAAAATATGCAGCAAATACACATCACATGGACATCGTGCTCCAACAAGTAGCATCATCAAGGCATCTTACCCACATGTATGTCATCTTGCTTAAGCTCTCTCGTTAGCATAATATGATAAAAAATGTAGGATTGTGTAAGATTTGGTTTTATAAGCAAAGGTGGCTAGTTAACTTGGACACCTTTAACCAATCGATGAGGAGAATAAAGTTAGATCACTCCACACGTGGCAACAACCAAATCAGAAGAAAAAGAAGATGATGCCAAAAATGGTTAAGTTACGAATGATCGAAGTGGGAGATGATTATGAGGTAAGGAGGAATGATGGAGTGCCAGTGGGAACAATGATCCAAAAGTGGGTGTTCGTACTTAGGTAGCCAGCACACCATCCCACACAATCACCCATATGAGGAAATAAAACACTGATTTCCATGCAAAGGAAGCATTCACAATCTCAAGGATTCATCGAAGCAAGGTTTCTATTGGCCCTTGAAGCAACATCTATAGGAAAACCAGTGAGTAATTTTCAATGCAAGAGCACCTACAGGATCCTACAAGAGAACCTACAAGATATAGAGCAGCCATCTACATGATTATTAGTGGGAATTTTGGGAGTAAGGATCAAAAGTTGGCTTCATCATACAATAATAAGGAGGTAGGAGCTACACCTTCCCACATTTTCCAGTTAAAAAAATATAGAAAAACCCTCCATTTGGTTAAGGAATTTTCAGTCTAGGGGAATTATATCACGGGGTTGTCATTTAAAATATCTCACCCACTAGAATTTGGAATTATACCCATAAAAGCCTCCACAATTACCAAAGGAAAAATGACAAGGGGGATTTAACAAGAGGGAAACCATAAATATGGTGAGAATTCAACAACACCCTCCTGTAGTATAAATCTTCACAAGGCACAATTAGATGGATTTATTTGAAAAAATGATGGGATACAATGATGATGTGGCCAAAGACTTTTCTCTCTCGCTCATACCACTAATTAGGACCCATGCCATTGTTGTGGTGAAAGGCCTCATAGTAGAAATCACCCCTAAAGTCATAGGTAGAATCACCACACTTCCTTTAGGGTTTCCTTGGAGAAAGGAAGATAAGGGTAACAAAACCCTTGCAAAGAAGAAATTCTTTTTGGAAGGGGAGGAGGCAATGGAGGACAAAAATGGGGTCAGAAGAGAAAGCCTTCCATACCCTTGGAATGAAATCAGCTACCACCTCATTAAATATATATCATGTGAAGGGAGATACAGTGTGGTGTATGGATACCATGTTAGGCTTCTCTAAGAACTGAGATTTGGAGCAGGCACACCTCCTCAAAACAGACTAAGTATACCCTACTTTATTCTTCAATCAATGATAGATATGAGCATCAAAGTGTAGGAAGGGAACATCAACAACTAGCCCATCATGGGTTAATCAAACTTATCCTTGAAGATGCTGTCCAAAACCTAAGACTCCCTATTACATGGACAACTTTCAAATACATGCAAGCAAAGGGAGAAATAAAAGCTCTTGAATATGACAAAAGCCCCACTTCTAGTGAGAGGGATTAAGAAGAAACAGAGGAGGAAAAAGAGGAAGAAAAGGAGGAGGAAAATGAAGAAGATACAGAAGAAGAAGAAAAATAAGAAATAGATGAACATAGTGAGGAATTGGAAGAAGAAGAGGAAGAGAAAGACAAGGATGAAAAGGAGAATGGAAAAGAGAAAACAAAAGGCAAGGAAGAACATAGGTCTACAATTCAAGGAAGAGAAGGGCAAGAATCACTAAGGGTATCTCCAGAACTCACTAAGAAAGAGGCAACAGTTGCTCTTACTTCCCTAAGTACACATATCAAGAAAAAATGGAAGAGATAGAGACAAACCCCATTATGCTTTAGGACAAGAAAAAACACAAGAATCAGGCAAGAAAGACCTAAAACACCCACCAAAATTCCTATTGTCATTGAATACTCATCAAAGCAGCAAGAAAAGGTAGCTTCTCTTGAGAAAAATTAGGGAGATGGATCATCAGGACAAGCCTCTCCAAAATCTCCCATCACTTATGTTACGAGGCCTGTCACCATGTGTGCCTCATCAAATGGAAAAGGTCTCCTACAGGAGACACAAAAGGACCTATAGGAAGAAGAGGCCATCCTACAGGAAACTCTACTAAATTTACGGGAAACTCAGAAAATGGACCAAGAAGGTATCACCTATTAAGAAACGAAGAAGGAAGACCCGGAACTGAGAGAACCTAGTCATCAACCCAACCTTGAACCTTACTAGAGGTTTACTGAAGGGGGTAGGTCATCCCACATGATTTTTCCATCCCCTTATTCTTTGAGATTGAGAAAGAAAGGGCAAGAACACACATGTGGATGAAAATTTCCAAGTCCAAAGGAGTGGAGGATGTGGGCCACATGGAGTAGAAAGTAAAGGAGATGGGCAAAGAACTGAGCAACATAAGAGACAGACAGGTAATGATGAAAGCTCAGTTGGAAGAAGAGAATGCATGGCTAAGGGGACAACTACAAGAAAGGGAAAGCCAGTTGGCATCTATGGCTAGTTTATCCTTAGAGGCAATCCAGTGCAGGATGCCAGCAAAGTCTTATGCCTTGTATCTTAAGGAGAAGTGGCTACAGTTCCAAATTAAGACTTTAGCACAAAGAGGCATTATGCCCTTCCAAGAATATAGGCAATTCATTGATCTCTGTGATCAAAGAACTTTGGCGGATAGAGCTAAAATGTCTGATTTTTTCCTACACAACTTGGCCCTGACAGATTTGAATGCGTGGGACCAAACTCAAAACTTGGGGACTTGCAATTGATGGCCTTAGCATCATGGATGAATCATGAGGAGGCAAGAGCTGCAGAGACAAAGAAGGTAATGGTAAGGGGAGAGACAAAACCCTTCGTGATAAGAGCTAAGCAATCTAACCCAATAGGTGTCATCAACACCCACAACTTGATTGCAAATGATCCTAAGCTTGCACCTAGGTACCTTGTTTCCCAAGAGTAAGAAGTCACACACTTTGAAGACATGTTCAGATTTTTAGGATATGACGGCATGCAATCTTGCCAAAGGAGATGGAACACCTTTCCCTACAGCCTAAAAATCAGAGAATACCATTCTCCTCAGAGAATGAGAGAGGTACTAAATAGAACACCCATGTACAAGAAATCTCCACAAAGACTCAAAGTCAATTGGATTGGCTTGAGACTCAATCCACCACTACTCTTAGGAATGTTGGAAGGAAGGAAGGAAGAGGAAGGAAGCAAGTAGTGGGAAGAAATAGAGAGGAAGATAGGATTCTATTCACAGGAAGAGGAAACTACAATAGAAGCATGGGATGTCAGGGAGGCCACTAGAGCAATGAAGGACATGGATATAGATTGAGTTTCTCAGAGGATGAGAAACACTTTTAGTGAGAGGGTAACGATGAGACTCATCATTGGGTAAATGTATGGACCTTAATACACCTCCAAGCTTATTTAAATCAACTCTTCTCATAATTCCTTACATATTTTAATCATATTTTGCTTAATGAGATGAGTAAAAATAAGATGTCATGTCTAGTGGACTAATGTTCATTGATTGCAGGTTTTTGAGAGAAAATCGTGGCAATTTTTGATAATTAAGGGCAGAAACTTGAATGAGACAAGGAGGAGAGATTGTAGGAGATAGATCCTCCAAATTTAATCCTCACTCATTCGAATATTCCTCCATCAAATCACACTAGCTTGGAGTTGCAAGTAGCCAAGTCATAAAGATCAAAAGGCAACCAAGCCAGTGACAGTTAAAGAGCCAGTTCATCTTGAGTTTGGGAGCCAAGCCTCCCTAGATTTAAGGAAGTCATTGGAGACTTCAATTTTATGCCTAGAGCCTCATTAGGATTCAGAATTTTTATGTAATAGCACTAAGCATTTTCGAGTTCAAGACTTGTGGAAGACATTGTTATGTAATTTTTCTGATATGATAATGAGAATGAGCATTTCTTTGATCCAACACTGAGTTGACTTAGAGGGATGAAGCTCTTGGGTTAGGGACCAACCCTAGCAGCAAAGGCTCCTCTTCTTGTACTTGTATGCTTAGCTGATTTCATAGATTAATGGTTGAATTGGTTTTAGCACTATTTCATTGCAGGTAGTTGTGGATTTGATTAATATACTTGTTGGGTTGTGTTATATTCTTTCCACGACTAGCCCATGTAGTTAACTGAGGGGTTAGAGGGGGGGGCAAAGCCCCCCTTTGTTGTGCTGATTGTGTAGCGGGGGGTCACAGGGGGTTTGAGGTGTACACATAACCCCACTTTATGCGGTCTGGAGTAACGCCCCAGAAAATTTTGGTTTTGGACCCTATGTTAGGTTGGGCGGACCCACGTATGGTTTTGTGCATGATTTTCGCACATGCTTTTTGGATGTGATGGGTTTCGGCCCATGGTTTTGGATGGGATGGTTTTTGGTCCATGGTATCGGATGCTTCGGCATGTATAAATATGCATTGTAACATTTAAAGGAAAATAATGAAAAATCAAGCTGGTAGTCCTGGTTTTGGGATCCAGGGGAAATCTCTATGTATATGTGTTTTATGTGTTATGCTTTCGCATTGATTATTTTCTGTGTTTTAGAATTTGTATGCAGGTGTAATTTTTGTACGGGGTTAAAACCTACATTTGGTATCAAAGCTGTTTTGGCTTCAAGGGGACGCCTTTGTTGCTGAGAGGTTTCGCTTGGGCCTGTGGTAGACCCTGTTCAGTGGGAGATCTGCGAGATCGATTCTGATGGTGAAAGAAGATGGCGAGCAGTGGAAAGACAGAGATCAAGAAATTTAATGGTCAGAGTTTTGAGTTGTGGAAACTCAAGATGGAGGATTTGATGGTGGATAAATATCAGTGGATTGTGGTAGATCGGGTACTAAACCAACGGGAGTGTCCGATGAAGAATGGAAGAAGTTGGATCGGAAGGCAAAGAGCACAATACAATTGTGTGTCTCAGATTTAGTATTGTTGAATGTATCAGGGGAAGCTATAACGAAGGCTTTGTGGGACAATTTAGGGACTTTGTACCAATCTAAGTCTCTAGTGAATAAACTGTTCCCATAGAAAAAGCTATATAACCTGAGGATGAAATATGGAGACTCAGTGATAGAGCATCTGAACGCATTT